>RJWM01042555.1:0-14372 GCA_004363535.1 Dasyprocta punctata | reverse complement strand
CTTCCAAGGGAGCTGGAATAAGAGAACACTAGCACATTCTCCGAACATGGCTAAGACACCATGCAGGGAGCCACTGCGGTGACAAGAGGAATAAAGAATGAAGGCAAATTGCTTCCAAGTTGTCAGGGACTAGAATTAGAACTGGAACAGATTTTAAGTGTATGAGCCAAGGATCTTTGTGGTTTTCCAGCCTGGATTTGTTGAATCACAGTGGCCAGTTTGCACTTAGCTCCATCAGAGTTTACTGTCTTTTGCTTATGGTCAGAGAAGAAAAATATCCTCAATACTTGACTATAAGTACATTCTTTTATATATCATATTTATAGAGCACAATGTGGTATTTGATGTGTTAATGCATATAGAAATAATTACTATAGTTAGGAAAATTAACATAGCTGTCATCTTACCTAATTACCCTCCTTTATACAGTTGAAGTTGGAACACTGTAGTAGACATGAGCAGTCTACAGTTTGATTATTTTCAAACCTGGCCTGCTGTCTATTTTCCTGTGGTCATTTATATTTTTAACAGCATCAGAAGACTATCATAAAACACTTAAAAATTACATGGAATTTAAACTTTAGCCTTCGTATTTAAAGTTTTGTTGGAAGACAGTCATATCCAGTGATTTACATGTTTTATTCTGGCTTTTTTGTGCACCAGTAGCCCATTTGAGCAGTTGCCAAAGGGATTATAATGCTGAAAAGGGACAACTAGGGATAGAGTCAAAAAGAGAAATTTATTTGGGGGAAAGTTCCTTGAAATATTAATGAACATGTTGTGAATCTTAGACATCTGGTAAATTCTCATTGACTCTTCTCTAACAAAGGGTTAGATAATCCTCACTAAACTAATACTGGGATAAAATTACTTTTTCTAAGGAGCAAGGCTCATAGCTAACTTTGAAAATGGGTATCCTTGTTTATTTACATTCAATCATTTTTATTATGCCCTGAAAGGTATTGTTTCAGATTATCATAATCTTTCATACCACATGTATTTTAAAAAGGAGATATTCTAACTCTAGCCAGTTTCCATTCTTCTTCCACAAAAGGAAACTAAGGAGACAGCTCACCAGGAAATCTTCTCAGTCCTGCAGAACGTGCTTGTTGACAAAATTTTAGAAATGAACATATTAAAGAATTGCTGATTAAGAATTGCTTCCAGAAGACTGAATAAATACTTTCCAAACTGCCTCCTCCTACGAATATCTGCTGGATGTTTCAAAACTCAGTTCTCAATAAACCACAGGTAGTGCCTGGTAGAGAATTTCTGGTACAGAATAGCTACGCAGCTAGCATTGCTTCCAGCAATAAGCACAGATTACTCAGGATTGCCATCAAATTCAATTCTTGTAAATCTGGAGACTAATTCATTCAGAGAACAAAATTTCCTAAGGAAACTTTGAAGACATGCGCATGTGCGCGCGCGCATACACCCACACGCACACGCAGACACACAAGTTTGTTAACTCATTCAACAAATGTTTTGAACCCCTACCAAACTCCACATAACATATTTTAAAAGTGGACTCATATTTTGAGGATCTGATATTTATAGTGGTGTTGTTAATATACTTGCAAAAGGAAGTCTTTTGAAGTCTCATGCGGTAGATTTATTTCCAGGGTTCTCAATTCTATTCGTTTCTTGAAATTAAATACAAGACAAATTCTGAAAAAGAAAAAAATAAAGTTGAAACATATACTAAAACAAAAAAATATATAATTCAATAAAAATAAGAAACGAAGCTCTCAGTAATGATATTCATCAAAAGCAAATAATGTTTTTAGGGAGAGTTTTTGAAAATATCCATAACGTGCCGAAAGAAGGTGTATTTTTGAATAAATAAAGATGATATGCTCATAAAACTACAGTATTGCATTTTTTTCATTTCTTTATGCCCACTGTGTTTGCTATATAAAGGAATGAACTGCTGTGTGGTTGACTAATATTTCTCATTAAATTTCTATCAGCAATGCTATGAATTTTGAGTATTTTAGGTGAATCTATTCCAGTAGCACTTTTTTTAAGTTTATTTACTTTGTTTTCATAATCATTTTAAGGATGCTTTATATGTACTTTTCAGATCGTTTTAATTCTAACTTATCTGATGTAAATATTTTGATGCCTGATTTTAAAGATTTGCATTTGTCTGAATCATATTGATCTTTTTTTACAGCTTTGTGTTTTACAGTTCCTTAGTTTGTGATGTGAAATCTGTAATTAAACATAATTCTACTCTCAATAAGTTTGCCATAAGTTACCCTAAGTGAGCTTCTTATAAACAGTGCAGAATTATTATTATTATTTCCTCGTCATTCTCTACATTTGTTTCTGGGAAGTTTTTTTATATGTTGACACAAGCATTCCTGGTTAAGTTTTTACTTGTGCCCCTTATAATTTAAGACCAAATTTGGCATGTGGCACACTCCTGTTATCCCAGGACTCAAGAGGCCGAGGCACGAGAATTACCATGTGTTTGAGACCATCCTGGACTACACAGTGAGTTCAACATCAACCCGACAGAGACCATCTCAATAAAACAAAGCAAAAAAGCCAACCAAAAAAAAAAAAAAAAAAAAAAAAAAAAAAAAAAAAAAAAAAAAAAAAAAAAAAAAAAAAAAAAAAAAAAAAAAAAAAAGAAAGAAGAAAAAGGAAAAATTCCCAAAAGCAAACAAACAAAAACTTCAAAGCCTTTTCAATTAAAAAGGTGGACACGCATACCAATTATAATTATCATTTAAAGTTTCATTTCACAAAGACCCATAATCAAAAGAGTTGTGGTTTTGGTTTTGCATTGCTAGAGATTGCTCAGGGCCTGGTGCATCCTAAGCAAATGTTCCAAGACAGAGCTGTATCCTCAGCCCTCAGTGTTTATTATTAAGTGAAACAAGGAAACATATTCCACTTCCTCCCTTTATTCCAAAACTATCTTAAATTAAATCATTCCCTTGCTTCTTTTTTTAAAATTTTCTTTATTTTTGTCCATCTTGGGCATTATTTTTAACATATGAATTCTATATTTTTATTTTTTAAATAATATTTTAAAACTAAATACTGTGACCTACTGACCAGTGACTTTATTCTTTGTTTTATTGCCTTGTCTACATTTTTCACATTTATATTTTTACTTGTGAGATATGACATTATTAAAAGGCTTATTTATTCTCATCAACATTTTGGAGTCAAACTACTCTTTAAATCACACCAATTCAAATCTTTATTCTGTTCTTCAGTTATGAATGATAGCTTCCTTTAGTTTAGAAGAGTTGATTCAGTCTTTGTTTCTTTAGAAATCTCTAGACTCTGATTTCTTGGTTTACATTTTTAACATTTCTAAAAAGATGAATTGAGAAAAGGTTTGCACCACAGGTTATCAGATCCTTCTCAGATTATCTGTAATTTTAAGATTCTTTTAGAATGCTAACACCAATAACTTTATAAAATTGGTAAATCAATTATTACTAATCTCTCTTTGATCATCCACTTAACTTTCTTTTTGCTTTTTTTACAACAAGGAAATCTTCGTCAGTTCATTCAAATCAAGAATAGTTATTCAAAATTTTTATTTTGTAGTGTTAGCTAATCCTCTTGGAAAGGGATACTGAAAGTATCTGTTGGTGTTCCATTGGCTGTATTTCAAAATTATCACTTTCTTTTTGTCTTTAATGAATTTTTATTTTTCTCATATTCTATGAGATTTTCCTCAAATAAATTCTAAGTGACCATAATTTGTATTGATGTTTTTATTCTGTTCCTTGCTGTCCCTTATTAGTTTTGCAAATTGTACAACACCAATTCCATTTTAATTTCTTTCATAAATTTCCTTTTCATCACCTCTATTGTTTTATATATCCGGGTTTCACATTTTTGAGAATTCCAGAGAGACTGAGTAGTTTTGGGCTGCAATTTAATTTCATTTTTGTTGCAAAACACTAGTACATTGTATTCATCTTTATTCTGCTTGACATTTCCCTTTTCCCCTTTCTCTGCTGTACTTGTGAAGGAACTCTGTACCATTCCCTTTGAAGTTGTGTTTTTCTTTCAATTTATTCATCTTTGAAAAGATGCAGTTCTCCCTGCATCTAATCTTTTGTCAAGAAGACTTATTGAAATAGCTTTTATTCTTCTCCCTGTTTATATTAATGTTTTTGATATTTATCAAAAAAATTATGAGTGGGCATCATCAAGGTTTTAATTTATATAATGTTCAATTGTGTAAATTACTTGAAATTTGGAAAGAGGAAGGAATAGAGAAGAAAATATAGTTAACAATTGGAACACTGTATTTAGAATAATTTATTTTTGCTAGTGTCTACAATTCATTATAAACCACTTACTGTAGTGCCAGCAAATTACAGTAATGCCCTGCCCAATTGTGAGTACTCTGATTATGACAATCTTCATGAACAGTTTGTTGTTGTTGTTGTTGTTGTTGTTTTGGCACCTGGGATCAAACTAAAAACCTCTTGCCTGCCAGGCACGTGCTTATGACATTAAGCTAAATCCCCAGCCCTATTTTTTTTGGGACAGGGTCTCACTATGCAGTTGAGGCTGGCCTTGAACTCACTTTGTAGCCCAGGCTGGTCTTGAACTCACAACGATCCTCCTGCCTCAGCCTCCCAAGTGCTGGGATTAAAGGTGTGCACCACCATGCCCAGCTTCATGAAAACTTTTCTCATGGAATTATTTTCACAGAAAGCCTGTGTCATTGGCAGAATTTCTTTCCTTGATTTTCTTTTATAGATAGCATTCTAAGCCTACCTTTTTGTTAAAACCAAGGAAACCAGCTAAAACATCCATCCTTGAAATATTCAGTATTTACTCCTGTTTAACTGAAACAATTTATTTTTTGTCCAGTATTTCACAATTCTCCTACCCCAGACACTTGATTCAATCATTTTATATTTTATACATATCTCATAGTATCACTTTGCATATCATTAACATTCAATTTTGTAATATTCAATAAATTAAAGTTATAAAGCTATTACCACACAATACAAAGATAAGCATAGAATAAGTTTTATTCATCAATTTATTTTTTTTCAAAGAAATATAAAATATGTAAATACTTTCAAAATGTTTTATCCTTTGTTTCAGAGATATGTTGTTACAGTAATGTTACAGGCAACTGAGTTAGACAGAAATATTATAAGCAGTCAGACAAGGCTGGGCCCTCAAAGGAGCCAGTGCACAAGTTCAGATATCTCGTGACCTCTGAGGAGACAGGCACCTCCTGCTGTGGCCAGATCTCAAGACAAAAGGCAGAACAAATGCACCCATATCCGAAGGATTGATATTCTAAATAGTTCTCCATCACCCTGAGGAAGTCAGGAGTCAGCATCCCACCCTCTAAGGGAAGAGTCACTGCTGTTAAGCATCCCTGCTTCCTACGTGACTCGCTTCCCCATTTGTCCTTGATCTAATCAATTTTACCTGAGTAATTAGTCTTATTGGCTAACCATAGTTATGTCCCACCTTATGCAAGTTCCCAGTTTTTCCCATCATGGTTTTACTCTTTAAAAGTCCCTAAATATGACAGAGTCTTTGACAACCCACTTGGGACTCCTTCGGTCCCTCAGACAGAAGCTTTCTTTCTCTCAATAAATACATTCTGCTCTTACCCTCCATTGTTCCTAAAGTTCATTCTTTGATTTTAGAGAACACGAACTCCAGCTGGACATATAGTAGGTTGGGAGTTTCATTCTCCTATATCATTTGGAGGTCTGAGATCATTTTTCCTATATCAATAGCTTCCTTGCTATATAGCTATATTATAATATGAACCAAAAATATGAAAATAAGATAGAGAGTTATTTTCTAAAAATATGAAATAAAGGTAGAATATAAAGTTATTTTCTCTTATTGGAACCATGTTTGAAATGAGAGGAAATGTTTTTATCCTTTTATAACATTATCTGGTTTAGAAATGATTAGTCAAGAGGATTCTATCACAGAAAATCTGTCATTTTATATGAAGTAATTTCATTATAAAGGCACCTTGTCATATAATATTAACATAAAAATAAACTATACATTATTTTAAAAGATTATCACATAAAATATCATATACTCATGCTATATTTTTATAATAAAATGAAACATATCTATCTTAAAAATGTAATATTTTTTGACAACCACATATATTATTCTTTGTATCGTTTGAGAAAAGGAAGAAATGACCATTATAAATCTGAATTGTAAAAAGATTTTTTGATTTCATATCTGACAGAACTGACCATATTTTGGAAAAGAGATTGGGTATCCCATGATTAAATAAGCAGGCCATAATTTTTGATAGAGAAGAATACTTTGAAGTGTAATGAGAAAGAGACTGAGTTTCAGAAAGGAAACCTCTGAAGAGTTCGCATTTTATCTAAGCTTTTGTTAGTAAATGTTTCAGTTTTTGTCTTTGGTACAGGAGAGTCTATGAAACATAGTCTTTAATATGCAGACTTCAGATTCCTTAATTATGACAGTTTTTAGAATTAAAGATGTGGATATCAAACTTAGTTTCTGTATGTGTCATAGCCCTTTGCATTACCACTTAGAACCTGGAAAATGAAATTTGAGTCCTAGACTGAAATGTAAAAGAAGGTACTTAAAATCAACCAATCACAGTTTAATCATTTATATTTGCTAATCACCATTTCAAAGCAATCTGAAAACACACAGATACTCTTGAGGAAATAATGTAGGACAAAATTTGTTTTCGGATGCAAAATGAGGATTTTGCTCTGGCATAGTGAGCAGAATTCTTGATCCCAAAGATGTTCAAGTTCTGATCCTGCCAACCTGTGCCTATGTTACTCTATATGACAAAATCTATTAAATTAACAATTTTGAGATGAGAAATTCATCTGGCATTACCCATGTGAAACCCACATAATCATACAGATGTTTACATTCAAGAAGTTTTTCTTCATGTAGTGAGATGTAGGTCTGTAAAACGAGATGCAGCCTGGCTTTCTCTGCAGATGGAGGAAAGGATTACAAGGGCAAGAATGTGGAAGAGTCTAAAACGTGGGAAGAAAAGAGTAAGGATTATTACTTACAGCCTCCAAAGAGAAATGCAAATACTTTGATTTGGCCCAGGTGAGACTCATGACCCACTTGTGAACTAAATAAGTATAAGTACATGTGTGGGCAGTTTTTATAGCAGTGTTAGTAAAAGTGATACATGGAGTGAGGTTTCCAAAGGACCAGATACAATACTTCAGCTCAAACACACCTACTAGAACAACAACAATAACAACAACAACAAATCAGTAGATATGCAAGTCTCTGACCATTCCTAGTTCTGCCCTAAGCTGTTTTTCCCAGGAAAGGTTTTGGGGTAAAATATTTGACATCTACATGTGTGTTGGAAGGAGCGAAATTGTAGACCAAGACTCTAAGCAGATCACTGCAGGGGACAGCGAGTACCTAACTGACCAGAATCAGACGACACTGACATCTGAGTCATTAGACTCTTCTCAGGTCTGCCACAAACAGCAGCCTGATCTTAGTAAAAACATAAACAACTGGCGAAGTTGTGAACATCTGGTGATATGTATGTTTCTGCCCTTCCCTTCATTAAATTTATCGTATAGGGTCAAAGATAACACATTTCCTGGGCTCATTCCTCCAAAGTAAGTAGCTAGTTGTGTTTTGTTTTGTTTTGAATAAGGGAAATCGAACCTAGGGCATACTAGGGATGTATTCTGCCACTGAGCTATTTCCTCATCCTCTTTTTTATTTATTGCATTTTGAGATGGGGTCTCGCTATGCTGCCCAGGATGGACTGCTGGAATTTCATGTATTTGCAGCCATGCCCAGGATGAGATAATTTTTTAATGTGTATTTTGTCAAGATTGTTTTTTGTTTTTTCTAGTTCTCCCACTGCTGCCAGTAGCAGTAGAGTATCTGCCATCTCCATAGCTTGACCCTTTCCCCAGCCTTCACCCCACCAAAGCACAAGATGGGCCATGTTCTACAGCACTGTGTCTTGATTCATAGTAGGAAAGTTAATCATACATTGTTCTAAAGGCCCTTTCATTTTATTCTTTAATACAATATTCTGCAAACAGCAGGTGCTGCTTAATCTGTATAAAATAATTCTAGATTACCTTGTATAAGTATTTCCATTTGTTCTTGCTTTTAAGCAAGCTAAAGGTAAAAAAAATCTGAAAGTAAATTTTAAGGACCAGGGATATAGTTCAGTGGTATGGTGCCTGCCTGGTAAGTGTGAGGTCCTGAGTTTGATCCCCAGTACCAAACCAAACCAATTCAAACCAAACCAAACCAAACAAAAACAAACAAACAAACAAAAAACTAGCTAAGAAAATACATTTTAAAACGTTTATCATTTACCTGAAATTCAAGCATACCTGTCAAATTTATTGTCCGGTAGCAGAAAAAAGCAGTGCATTTTGTATTGATAATTATGATTTCACAGATTACCAGACTATACTCTCATTTCCACAAAGAAAGGACAAGTTTCCAGACAATGGATACCTAGAAACCACTAAGGAATCTGGGAATGAGTCATATGAGAGCCTGGGTGCAGTACATGTGAGAGGAGAGGAAAGTTTGAAGAGGAATGAAAGATGTAAATGTCTTATGTTTCCTTTATGGTATATCAGAGGTTGATTACAATTGTTATACCTTACATTCACCCATAAATGAAAATTAAATTTTGAATTTTTAATATTTCCTATCATTTTACTTCGAGTTTTAATGAACACATAATTCAATATATTTTAGAAAATACAGTCTAAATTAGGAAAGCTTTAACACAAATTTTTCAGTAATTTATTACCAAATTAAACATAACTGTTGCAACAGATTAGATAATTAATATTATAGATAAGTGGAAGCATGTTGTGTGCTAAAACTTGTTAATTTTTTTTAAAGTATATTAAAGTTGACACAAATAATTTTTAAAAATTATCAATATAATATTCAAGTAATTCAAGTTTCCCACCCTCTCTCCCAAAATGCTCAAAATAATAGTTGTGTTTCTAAAAACAGAAAGAAAATTATTTTAAGTAGATTTCATTGATGATTGATACTGAACACATTGTGAAGAACAGGCCTGTTTCAAATCCCACCCTGGTGTATAGAACTTGACACCAGATGGTTTCATTTAAAGAAGAAATTAACAATTCATGGGATGCTAATTGTTCTATCATAAAATGTACTGAAGTAAAGTAAATAAGGAATACATTTCTGTAATATACAGCTGAGGATATATTTGTAAAATAAAACAAATTTTGAAATAAAATTTCAGCAATGGGCTGAAGGGTAAGAGAAAAGGCCAAGTATTGTTTTATTATTTTAATCATTGTTTTGTTTCCTCTACTTTTTCCTGTTTTGACTATTCCAAATAGAATTCACCTAGCACAGCGTCTGTGTGGCAAGGGCAAGGTCATGAGTTTGATTCCCTGTATCAAAAATAAATAAATAAATAAATAAAAAGTAAAAAAATAATTCACCATCATTGTGACTTATATGCATGCAAAGTGTTAACATATTAGTAAGTTATTCAATGATTAATTTTATATGGCAACATAACTGGGTTAAAGTATACCCAGATATCTTGTAAAATGTTATTTTTGCTTTGTCCTTGAGCATGTTTCCTATAGACTGGTATATGAATCAGTAGGCTTCATAAAGAAACATTCACTCATGAGTGTGGGCAGGCAATAGTCAGTCCGTTCTGGGACTCACTAGTTCTGTTGGGGGACTTTTCTTTGAGGGAAGATAAATCTATCCTCTTAACTTGAGCAACCATATTTATCTCCTCTTGCCCGTAGATACTGATGCTGCTGGTTCTTGGGCAATGGGACTCATTGTGAATCTCACAATTCTTTTCTTTTGTTTTCTACTTTGCAGACAGCAGAAGCTGGACTTCTTAGCATTCATAACAACATGAACCAATTTTCCTAATAAATTGCCTCTTATCTACCTAGGTATCTATCAGTCTACTCGTTCTATTCTCTGGAGGACCTTAATGCAGATATTTTATTGAATCTATATCACTTTACATTTCCATCAATTTGTATCATTCTACATTGTCATCATTCTTAATTTTTGACATATGACTATGAAGTTCAGTTCCTATTTGACTATTCCATGAATATTATGTGTTGTATTTGATAATCACACACAGTTTATGCTAAAAATTGCTTAATAATTTCATTTATCATAATTGTAAATAAAACATGTAATGTATAAAAATTGTAAAAGTTTGTATGACATAATTTTAATTACTTTTTAAAAAACTTGCCTATATTTACAGGAATAAGATTTTTAATTAAAGACTAGAAGAGATGTTCTTAAAATTTTAGGATAAATTTATTTCAGGATAAATTTTATGGAAGGCAACAGAGTTTTGTTTTATATGCTATATCTTTTAACATTTACCATATTATAAATAAAATTGATTTTAAAATGTTTATTGATCAATTTAAAAATAGCAAGATGAACTCATTACATGCAAACATAAATAATTCATCTTCCTAAAATATACTTTCCTAGCCAAAAATAATTGAAGAGGAGAAGAACTTGTCTGCATAATTTTACAGAACTTCTAAATATCGTAATTATTAGAGGACAGTTGGGTTCTCATATAATCTGCATTCAATCCATTATGTTGTTTTGACTAAAGTTCATGAAAAATAATTCAGCCTTAAACAAAAATATAATTGGAAAAGTGAGGAGTAGTTTAATAATGTAGAGCTAGGATCAATCTCGGGATAAAATTAACAAAAGCTGTTTATACCTGAGTTAGTGTTATGGTTTAGATCTGAAAGCCACGACCCCAAAATTGGCGTTTTCAGAAAGAAATTGGATCATGGTGTGCTATTTTCATCAGTGAACTAATCTATTGATGAGCCCATCTCTACCGGTGTTAGGAGATGGGGACCAGTGTGTGTGTGTGTGTGTGGGAGGGAGGACATCACCTTTTAAAGCATATATCTCTTTCTAGATCTTGAATTCTTGGTTTTGTGGCAGCATGAATTGAGAGTTTTACTCCATCAAACCTTTCTACCATGACATTTCTGCCTTGGCGATTGGTGGTCATGGATTGAATCCCCTGAAACTGACCGCAAATAAACTTCTCTTATCTTGAATTAGGTACGAAAAGTACTTTGTCTCAGTAATGGGAAATCTTTCAGCGCTAACGGAATCCTTTTTTGCTCATGTTCAATTCATTTTGTTTCATAAGTATTGGAAGGAAGACACAGCTTACCTAGAGGAAGAAGTCTATCAGAATTTCTGATTGGCAAGGGTTTTTAATAGTAGGTTAGGATTTTTAGAAATAGTGGGAATTTTCTAATTGGTCTACAAGATTTAAAAATCTTCATTTCAAATGTACAGGTGAGCAATTTGAAGAAATTTCTAGTCAGGAAATATTCAATTATCAGAATGAAGCATTCTCTTTTCTGGCAATGTTTTGGAATAAATAGAGGTTGTTAGAATACTGTTACCAGCCAAACTTATGATGTCTGGTAGGCAGTCTTGCAATATTATCCCTAGGTGGTAGTCAACATTTTTGTTCTTTGATATTACACCAAAACTCCACAGCAGTAGTCTATTCTATATTAGATGTGATTTGTTAGTGAAAATATGTTTGCTTCAGTAACCTGCTCATCCTCTGGAATATTAAAATCCATTGCTCCAAATGCATGTAAATGCATATTTCCCAGTATATGATTCTGTAACACCATACATCTGTTGATTGAAAAATATTGGCTCATTGATTTGTGCAAATCTTTCAAAATTTGGCGTACTTAATTATAACATATTTTGTTTCATTTATAGACTCACTGAGCTTGTAAGAAAATAAGGTACAGTTGTATCTTGCTACTCAACTTTTTTGAAACTCACTGAATTTGGTGCTTGATGCATCTGACATGAGAATTTTGTTCTGGTGTTCATTGTTTGTTTAGCATTTCTGCAGGTGTCAATTTCCTTGTGATTGGCTACACTTTCTAGGTAAAATCGTTTGTTTGATACTCACCCATTATGTACTCATCAAGTTTCCTGGAACTAATTAACAACAATTACCAAGTTAAAACACTGTTTTGGAAGTCTGTGACTCTCCTAGTCCTAGGTAACATTTTTCTTTTAAAATTTCAGTTTTCACAATGAAGCTCCAATTTTATAAACAGCAAGAAATACTTCGGTTATCATTCTTTAAATGACATGCTCACTGTATTTTCTAGAAAATATCTGTCAAATACTCAAATCTAAATGATAACCAGAAGATTGTAAACCATTTTTTAAAAGAAAATGCTATTAAGTAAGAAAACATGATCAGCTGGTTCAGTTTGCATCTAAAGCAATCATGCAAGTGTTTCTCTTCAAGACGGTTTTCAATCAATGTACTTAAGAAAGAGAAATGTCTCATTAGGAGTTTCTATTTTATTTGATGCATATCAAAAGCACATATACTCAAAATCATTATTTAATAAAATTAACCATATTTTACTATTTCAAGAACAATAAGCAATTTTTCCCTCCTGAATGTGTGTTGGTGAATAATACAAAGACTGGTACTATGGGTTGGTTTCACATCTTTCATTAATGTGAAATCAGCAGAAGTTTTAACTACCATTGTTTTGGGGTCATAAATCCAAATGTCAATACAAGAAAAAGGTCACATAGCCGGGCGTGGTGGTGCACGACCTTAATCCCAGCACTCAGGGAGGCTGAGGTAGGAGGAGCGTTGTGAGTTCGAGGCCGGCTTGGGCTACAACGCAAGCGCAAGGCCGGCCTGAACTACACTGTGTGACCCTGCCTCAAAAAACCAGAGCTGGGAGTTTGGCTCAGTGACTTAAGCGCCTGTCTGGCAGGTGCGAGGTTATGAGTTCAAACCCTAGTGCAGCAAAAAAAAAAAAAAAAAAAAAAAAAAAAAAAAAAAAAAAAAAAAAAAGACAAAGGGCACATAATAGTTTTGTATCATTATTGAAGTATTTCCACTTTAATACTCCTTGAAATACTCTTGAGTACCCAAAGAATACATGATCCAACTCTGGAGAATTGTCATGCTAAAAGAGATGGAATTTGAGCTCTAGCTTGATTCCATCACCTATCTCACAGGATTGCTGTGCAATACAAAAGCCAATGAAGTTAATTAAAGTTAATTATATTAATTGTAAAGATTTATTCAAAGGCAAATCAATATTATTACCAGAAGTCCAATTGATTGAGCTAAGATAGATGATTATATTGACCTAACATATGAAACTGTGCAGTATTAGTGAATGATTTTGGCAAAAGTGGCAGACCTACCTTACGTTTTCTTCTTCCCATAAAATTGAAACTTGCAGTCTTTTACCTGAAGGGCAGAGTGTATTTGAATTGCAGGATATCACTGTTTTTTAGTCTTGCCATGCCCTGTTGAAATTTAATGAGAAGCAAAGGCTGTGATTGCAATAGTTCTTTTAATTTGATTTTAATGCCATTTTTATATGTTTGTAATCAGGTTAATTAATCAAAATATTGTGTTTTCAGCCTTGAATTTTGGTCACCCTTTGCATATTGTGCTTTTGGTGTGGGAATGAGAGCAATAAGAATTGCATAAATGTAATTTGTATATTAACGTAAATATGAATACACCAAGACATGTTGACCATTCATGAATCCGCCAAGACAGACTAAGGTTTAAGGAAATATGTGTGGTTATCAAGCCGACCAGGGTCACATTGTGGTGGATTGATAACTGGTGGTCAACTTGTAATGCAGGCTGAACTGAATCAGCATGGTGCCGAGTGTGGATGGCCCACCTGAGGACTGTTACCAACATAAAAAGGATAACTTGCGAAGAAGTGTTGTTGGTTTTCCTGTTGCTGTCATTCTCCTGAAGGAACTTGTCAAGCTTCTTTCCTTCAGGGGAGCCCTGGTCCTTACTTTGAGCATCACTTTCTGGTTCCAGACGGGAAGATGTATGCTATTCAATCTCCTGGAGAAACTGGTCATGCTGGCTTCCTGATATGAACTCAGCTGTTTTCATCATCTGAGGAGTTCAGAATCTCATTGTCACTGAGGATGGCTGTGATACTTTTTGGGGAACCCTGGTCCTTACTAGAGCATTGCTTCTTGGCTCCCATACAGATCCCTCAACTTACCGGCACAAATCCTTCATCCCACTAGCACAGACTTTCTAGCTTCTACTGACCTTCAGGCCTTCCCCGCACAGACTTGTGGAGCTATTGTCCTGAGCTCTAGGCCTCCACTTGGATTCATGGCAGGCATTGTCATAGGCTCTATGTCTTCAGCTGGACTCACGCAGGACACTGCCATGGGAGCCAGGCCCTCAACAGGATTCTTTGGGTCTTAGCGTGTGTACAGATTTCTTGCACACTTCCTTTTGTATTCAA
>RJWM01042554.1:0-14284 GCA_004363535.1 Dasyprocta punctata | reverse complement strand
TTTTTTTTTTTTTTTTTTTTTTTTTTTTTTTTTTTTTTTTTTTTTTTTTTTTTTTTTTTTTTTTTTTTTTTTTTTTTTTTTTTTTTTTTTTTTTTTTTTTTTTTTTTTTTTTTTTTTTTTTTTTTTTTTTTTTTTTTTTTTTTTTTTTTTTTTTTTTTTTTTTTTTTTTTTTTTTTTTTTTTTTTTTTTTTTTTTTTACCGTGAGTGTTGGACTTTATCAAAAGTTTGTTCTGCATCTATTGAGATGATCGTGTGGTTTTTGTCTTTCTCTCTGTTGGTGTATGGTGTATTGATTTGCATTTGTTGAACCATCTCTGCATTCCTGGGATGAATCCCACTTGGTTGCGGTGTATAATCTTCTTGATGATTTGCTGCATTTTGTTTGCTGGCATTTTATTGAGGATTTTTGTATCTATGATCATTAGACAGATTGACCTGTAATTTTTTTTTTTTTTGGTTGGGTCTTTCTCTGGTTTTAGTATCAGGGTAATATTTTCTTCCCAGAATGAATTAGGGAAAATTGCTTCCCTTTCAATTTCATTAAAGAGTTTGAGGAGTATTGGTATTAAATCATCTCTTAATTTCTTGTAGAGTTCAGCCGTGAATCAATCAGAACCTGGACTTTGTTATTGTGTTGTTGATGGTAAGTTTTTTTTTTTATTTAAGCAGAAAAAAAAGACATATATAACAAAGACAAAAACAAAACAGACAAATAAATGACTAAATGCACAACTGTAACATTACAGGTTTACAAAACAAGATAATAGAAAGTTGACAATGGTTGCAATATTGCGTATCATTATCTTTAAAATGATTGTTTACATTAACAGATATAGACATGTAAAATTGATCTAATCATATTAGTATTAATTGTTTTCTCAATAATGAATACATTCAGCAGTGTGTTTGTTTTAGTTATCCTGCATATACATATATACAGATTTGTATCTTTTCCTTTTCCCTTCCCTCTTTCCCCCTTTTCCCTTCCCAGTTACTTTTGCTCTTCGAGTTGTTTTTTACCCTTACATAGTATTTATTGTAGATTTTGGTTCATATATACTTTTTCAGTTTCTTACACTAGGGAGACAATACAGTACTTACACGTGTGGGTTTGATTTATTTCACTTATGAGTATGGTCTAAAGTCATGACCATTTACTTATAAAAGTCTCTATGCAATCTTTCTTAATAGCTGAGTAGTATTAATTACATTTTCAATTTGATTGACTAATATTGGGTTATTCAGAAGTTTTATATCTTCTTGATCCAGCTTTGGTAAATCATATGTTTTGAGGAGTCTGTTCATTTCTTCTGTGTTTTCAATCCTATGAAAGTAAAGCTTTTCAAAGTAAATATGGATGATCTTATGTATTTCCACAGGATCTGTAATGATTTCACACTTTTCATTCTTTATTGCATGAATTTGAGGTTTTTCTTTCCTTTACCAATTTTATTTATTTTTTCAAAAAACCAACTTTTTTATTCATTATTTTCTTCGTATTGCTTTCTTAGTCTCAATTGTGTTAATTTATGCTGTGATCTTTATAATTTCCTCTCTTCTTTGGGCTTTGGGTTTGACTCCCAGTTACTCCCCTTCTGAGTATTGTCCCAGAAGAATTGAAAATACCATACCACAGCAATATATGTGCACTCACATTTATAGCAGCACAGTTTTTAATAGCTAAATCTTGGCAGCAACCCAAATGCCCATCAACTGATGAATGGATTAAAAGATGCGTTTATATATAATGGAATACTCCTCAGACAAAAATAATGATAAACTGGGGGCTTTTATAGGTAAATGGATGCAACTAGAAACCATACTTATAAGTGAAATAAATAAGACTTGCATGTGTAAACACTCTATTGTCTTGCTAGTATAAAAAATCTGAAAGAGTAAATAAAATCCAAAAGTTACAATAGATAAAGTGAAGGAAAAGAAATGGCTCAAAGGAAAATCATATTGTTTGATCAATCTTGCATGCCTGTATCTGGTAGCCTGAGGAATTCCTTTGAGGATAACAATATGCAATAGAATGACCATTGTTCAGTTCCTATCATCTTGTTTTGAAATCTTATATTGCCACTTTTTTGTTGTTGTTGCTGTTGTCATCATTTTGATTTTGTGTTTTTTTTTTAAATTATTTGCTTCTTAATTTTTCTGTTTTTTTCTGTTTAAAATAAAAAAAGAAAGAAAGAAAAAAAGCACAGACTGGAAAAGTTACTTTAGGAAAGTAGTTTACAATCCATGAATAAAATGAAAATTTATTGGGGTCACATTGTTTTTGTTTTTGTTTTTTTCTACTACATTCAAAATGGATATTTTGTGCTTGAAATCTTCTGTGCTGAATTTTCTTTTCCAAGAAATTCCTATGGTGAATTCGTAACCATCATACCTGGGTTGGACCATTCTAAAATATCAGGTCCTTGACAGTTTACTTAGATTAAGATTAGGTATCACTGGAGTAGCTCAGGTCCTTAATGCAGTGTGACCAATGTCCTATAAAAAGATGAAATTCGGATACAGACACTCCAGGAGAATATCATGAGAATAATGAGGGCAAGGACACAGATGCTGAGATGTGACAGTAACTCTTTTCAAACCACCAGAAGTTTGGAGAAAAACTTGTACCAGATACCTCCCCATACATACACCATAGCTTTCAGAAGGAAACAACTTTGCCAACATCTTCATCTTGGACCTGAGACTTTCAGAACTGAAAGATAATTATTTCTGTTGCTTTAACCCATACAAATTGTCATACACTGTGTTGGCAGCACCGGAGAACTGATACAGTATTCATTTTTATTTATATTTTAATAAATGTAGTCTGTGAATGTTTTGCTCATTGCTCATGATGTCTGTGCTTTTCATTTAGATTTGATCTGCTCTTTTCCATAGTGGTGTGTGCGATTTCTTCTAGTATGTTAATTGGAATAGGATGAATTTTTAGATAACTCTTCTCCTTTTTATTTCTCTAAAACAGCATGGTTAAGTTGTTTTAATCATCATACTTTTAAAAAGGATAATATATTATGTCGGTGGAATCGTTTTTCCTTTGTTTCTCACTTTCTATAATTTTTAATACTAGTTTGACCAATTTCTATTTTGGGGCTCTGTCTTAGTTACTCTTCTCTCATTGCTGGGCCAAAATGTCTTGACACTCAAAATCAAGGAACGAAAGGTTTATTTAGCTCACAGTCTTTGGAAGTTTCAGTCCATAGTCAGCTGGTTTCCAAAGCAGGGTGTCATGGCACAGGAGCAAGACTTTCAGGTGAGAGAAGACAGAAAAAACAGCAAAAGCAAAAGCAGGGGGGAACTCTCTTGCTCCCTTATATTGTAATCAGGCCTCCAACCCCTAGGGTGTGTGTAGCACTCACACCATCTCCATGCCCTCCTCTCGCATGGGATCGGAATGTGTAGGAAGTTAGGACCCTGGCACCCTGCTGTGCTGCTTGAAACTCTAAACTTCTCAAGTTGACACGATGTATCAATCATTTTTTTAGTTTTTTGCTTGATTTCTTTCATTTTTTTCCCCCTCGGTACTGTGGGTTAAATACAAGCAGCACTGAGCTACATCTCCCATCCTTCCTTTTCCTTCTTTTAAATTTTGAGACAGAGTCTCTCTTACTTGCCAAGTCTTTCCTTAAAATTGAGATATGCCTGCTTCAGCCTTTCTAGTAGTTAGGATTATAGGACTGTGTTATGTTTCTTTACAAAGTTTTTTTTTTTTTAAATTAATGATTATGTTTCTAAATGAATAAACTCTTTAGTCTTTGGTGTTTTTAATGTCAAGGAACAAAAGACATTCTCCCTAGAGAGAAGCATCATCAGTGTAAAAATTAAAACAGAGACTATTTTACTACATTCGCTTTAACAAATACATAAAATTAAATTCATGTCCATATTACATCTAGGCAGAGGTAACAAGCGGATATGGATTTAAAGTGAAACTGTAAGCCAGACATGGTGGGGTTTGCCTGTAATCCCAGCACTTGGGAGGCTGAGGCAGGAGGGTCCCTGTCAGTTTGAGGAAAGCCTGCACTACATGGTGAGACTGCCTTAAAAATAAACAAATAAAGTGAAATTGTAGCATAATTTTGAGATATAATTAATAGGAGCAGCTAAAAAATACAGCACCTTTTTATGTGGGTTTAGAATGCACACAAATTTAAATTAACAGGAAGCTGAAATGTTTCTTTACCTTTAGGTACTTACCCCTAGGAGGCCAGTCAATTCCCACCTTTGTGTATCTTTCAGTTATGTGGCTGATAATGAGATTTGAGATGCTATACACTTTTTAGTGATTTAGTTTTTTTGAAATTGCGTCATGATTTTTTTCTTCGTAAGCATACTTGTGTTTTGATATCAATTAGAGGTAATGAATGACAACATCAGTGATTTGCTTCTTGGGTAAAATATTTTTACCACCTTTATGCACCTCCCTAGGCCTTGGAGAGTAGTTCTGCTTCCTTCTGGAAATTAAATATAAAGTGTTTCATTTAGATTAAGCTTATGCAAAAAGTGAGCATGTTAGAAAACTTGAATATATTTTATGATGCCAATTGTTTGCAAATGTAAATTTGAAGTTCGATGTAAACCTTATCTGAGAAATATACTTAAAAGTGAACTTGAAGTTTTAAAATTTTCCTAAAAATTCAATGTCAAACAATGAAGCAAAGTGCTAAGAAACAGACATTAAAACACTTGATATAAAACATGTAAACTGCTTTCATCAAAAGCACAAATCAAAGACCAATCTTTAACTCATGAAAGTGAGGTTCTTACTAAAAGCTTCATATGGAGACACTTATTGATTAAATGTGCGTCCCACTGAAAATACTGAAAGTCAACATTTCAGCAGAATATTTCTTTCCTCTGACATGGACACTCAATTTATTTCTGAAGCTCAGTTTTTCAGATTGATATGATCTAATGAAACTTAGCTTCTTTTACTCTTTCTAATAAAAACTATACCCATCCTATATATAGTGATATATTATGTTCAATATAAGATGTGAAAGGACAAAATGTACACTATCAAAAAGTCAATGAACCAAATTGGTTTATGCAGCTGTTACAAACCAATTTTACTGGAAAGCTTCAGAACATATTGCATGGTGATGGTTTTTCTGGTACATATTCTGTCTTTTGGTTTTATTACATTTTCCATTTTGGCTTCTCTTTTTATCCTCTTCACAAAGATACTTAGCAAAAGTGCTATGACTTTAATAGTAGGCATAAAAAAGTTTTGAAACAAACTCCTGTCTCCTTGTTAATTTAATACTCACAACTTTTAAAAGTCTACAGACTTCTTCATTTTTTCACTGAAATACAAATGAGATATTTATATTATTCAAATAGTTATTATAAAATTTGCATAGTAGTAAAGTGAATTTTCCTAAGCAGATTTATTACCAATATTATAGTATCTGGAGTCTATTCCTTTAATCTAAATATCAAGTACAAGGGACCAATGGAAACATTGCCATGTTTACTGATGGTTTAGTGGTCTGTTTGTTACAGTACTATTCTGGTGATTGCTATATGCTATTATAGTTTGTGTCAACAAGGTTCCACATGCTAGAGTTAAGGAGTCTTCCCTTTTTCTGCTATTTGGGGGTAATGGGGAAAGTAGAGTAGACTATTACTTAGGTATCCATAATATGCAATATGCCCTCTCTTACACTAATCTCAGTTCTGAATGTGCGTCAGGATCATTTGTACATCAAGTAAATTAATGTTTCCATTTCTTTAAACAACCATTTTTATATGTTGGCATTTTTGTCATTTTGAAACATGTCATGGACTGCAATCATTGATGAATGTGTTTTCTCTGAGGCCAAATCTTGACTGAATGCTGTAGTAAATCTATTGTGTTAAAGAAGAAGCAGAAGTAGTTCTACTTGTATTTTGGTTCACCCTACCGAAACTCTATCTCTTCTGTCCCCTTACCTTCCCAGGGATTAATGACTACTATTCCACTCCATTCTTCTATTAACTCAATTAGTTTCTACACATGAATGAGAATATGTAGTATCTGTCTTCTTTCTGTGTTTGCCTTATTTATTAATCGTGTGATCTTAAAGAACAACCATGGTAAGATCTCATTGATTAATCAAACACTAGCCAATTGTATATGTATATATGCCCCCGTTTTATTCATCCATTTATCTGCTGAAGGATGTGTATGTTAATTCCATAATTAAGCTACTGTGAATAGTTCTGCAATAAAAATGGGACTATAAATACCTTTTTGTTAGAGTGATTTCATTCCCTTGGGATATCCTACCCAGTAGGAGAGTTGCTAGCTTGTAAAGGAGCTCTACTTTTAGTTTGTTAAGTTACTTCAATACTTCTTACCTGTAATAGCTATACTAATTCTCATTCCCATTATCAGTGTATAGTGATGGAATGGTCTTTTGCTTTGTTTTGTTTTGTTTTTGCCCTTTTGAAACAGGATCTCACTATGCAGTTCAGGCTGGCCTTGGGCTCACTTCGTAGTCCAGGCTAGTCTCGAATTTTTAATGATCCTCCTGCTTCAGCCTCCTGAGTGCTGAGATTACAGGAGTGCACTGCCACGCCAGGCCCTGGAATGGTCTTTTGAAGATACAGTTAAGACACCAGCTAGATAATGCCTTGCTGGGCTGTTGCAAGGTTCACCAGAATGCTGTATGCTCTTTGAATATATATCTGTGTTTTGTTTCTTTGTTTTCCAACATTAGGTAATGTAACATTTGTAATGTCAGTATTTAAGCATTATTAACTCTATATTAAAATAGTACAAGAAGCTGGGCGTGGTGGTGCATACCTTTAATCCCAGCACTCAGGAGGCTGATGTAGGCAGAGTGTGGTGAGTTCCAGGCAGCTTGGGCTACAACGCGAGCACAAGGCCGACCTGAACTACATAGTGCAATCCTGCCTCAAAAAACTAGGGCGAGAAGTTTGGCTCAGTGGCTTAAGCACCCGTCTGGCAGGCACAAAGTTGTGAGTTCAATTCCCGGTGCTGCAAAAAAAATACATATATAAAATAAAATAAAATAGTACAAGATAGGACTTTCTTCTGTCGTATAGAATGACTGCAGATGGTTCTTGAGTCTGTGGTCTTAGGAAGCATAGACTGAGCTTCTGAAACTCAAACAGTCTTTCGCCAGATCCCATGAGGTGAATGCAGTTGCTGCTGGTTCTTGTAGCACTGATGGGTACTTTTATGTTGTTGTGGGAGCTCAAATGATGCCTTCTCTAGGTACTAAGGATAAGCACAAATTATATTATGGGTTTTTGCACTAATATCTTCAGTTGAGAATCACTGGAAAATGGAGGAAACATCTTCTAGGTTTTTGGGAGCATGTGGCAATAGTGTTTCTGTTGGTGGCATTTATGGTCCTACAGGTTATGATATGGGAGAGACCTTCCATAGAACCTAAAGATTGAGTATGGTTGGTGTTGGAAGGAGGAGAAGCTGTGAGGCTTAGTTGGGGGCTACTCATTTCTCAGTGGGAAAGCACAAGTGAAGTTAAGACTATGTAACAGTAGCATGTTCCCAAGGCTGTGGGAAGAGGAGTAGACCATTTCTAGACCCTACAGGGAAAGCATGAGTGGGACTTAGGTTTGTAATTGTGACAGCTGCTGGTCCTAAAGATGCAGACCACTGAGGAAACTGTTTTCTGGCCAGTGAAATAACTTCTTATAGCACCAAGAAGCCAATATGACTTCTGCCAGTGACTCTGCAGCAGTTTCAGTTCTCAAAGTTGGGATAGATCCAAAATAAGAGCTGTCTTAGGAAAAGAGGAGTCACTCTTAGATCAGGCAGTTCTGCAAACTGACTTTAGAGCTTGAAAGCATTATGGAATTTTTTTACTGATTGGTTGATATCATTGGGTTGGTGACATTTTCTTCTTTATCTTATGCCAGCAGTGTTTCCTAGCATGGAATAAAGACATGAAAGTCACTATATTCAACCATCTTAACTTTCTCTAAACCAATGCATCATATTTTTAATGGAATATTATGCACTATGATGCCCCTTGTGATTTAATTCTAGAAGTATGCATAGGAAGTCTAGATAATGTGATATATAACCATGTGTATATATACATGCATATATATATATATGGTTATTTTTGTTTATAATATAAACAATTAACAAGATATTGACTATATATGGTGCTGATTTGTAGTCTTGGTAGCTTTTCATTAGTAGGGTATAAATCAACTTATTAAGAAAATCTTTTTTTTTTTTTTTTTTTTTTTTTTTTGCGGCACCGGGGATTGAACTCACAACCTTGCGCCTACCAGGGCAGGCGCTTAAGGCACTGAGCCAAACTCCCGGCCCTGGTTTTTTGAGGCAGGGTCGCACTATGTAGCTCAGGCCGGCCTTGCACTGGCATTGTAGCCCAAGCGGGCCTCGAACCCACAACGCTCCGCCTACCTCAGCCTCCCGAGTGCTGGGATTAAAGGCGTGCGCCACCACGCCCGGCTGTTATTAAGAAAATCTTAATGATAACATTAATGTACAATAATGGCATAACCACAACAATAATCACCCTTTGTCCTTTACTGCATAAGGATAAAATTCTGAGATTTTATATTTATTCCTATTTTATATGAATCACTTTATAAAGATGAAGAAGTTGGAGGTATAAGAGATGAAGTTATTAGTTCTATTTTCTATATTTGAGTAAATACTGAAGCCAAAAATGAAATGTGGGAGACTTATTTACTTCTAAATAACCAAAATTCTGTTACAAAGTTAGCATCAGTAAAAACTAGATTCATACTTACAAATTACAAACTGATTTTTTTTTTCTGTGGTACCAGGAATCAAACTCAGGACCTTGTGCTTGCCAGGCAGACGCTTATACCACTGAGTTATATCCCCAGCCCCATACTTACAAAATATGAAGAAGGAATTCAATAATTATTGAATGAATGAAGAAAATAATTTATTGAAGATATGCCATGCAAGTCATGCTTTTTTAATAACTATGTATCTATAAATATTTTAATGTGATTTTACTGGCATTTATCTCTAGTCAAAGTAAATACAATATAAACTTCTACATTCTTCATTACATCAATTGACAACAAATACACTCTATTAAATGCCTTTTGGCCAATTGTTACTAATCTTAGAAATCATTTAATCAGACAATGCAGACATCTGTATAAGCACCTCTTCATATTCCTTTATGTTAAAAATATTCCACATTACTGCCAACATTTCTTTTCAGAATACATGATCACATTTTTGTTTTAATTTCTGTTTTGAGTTGAGGAAAATGTCTGTAACTAGGAATCAGTATAACCGAACTAATACAAATATTCCAAAGTGAATTTTAAACTGCATAGAGAAGTTCTTATGAATCCTATAGCCTGAAGTTGTAATTTTTTAAGGTATGTGTACATATTTTTATTACTAAATTCATTGTTTCTATTCATTCATATGGCAAGTAATGTTGAATGTGCCACATCACTATGTACAATTTTATATTTTCTCTCAAAAACATATGTATAGCCTGGTTCTAAAAGGCAAACTCATCTTTATGCTTCTGTATGCTTTTGCTCTCCCTTGAAAAGCTATACATTCTCTGTCACTATATACATTTTAATAAATGAGCAAGTTTGACTACTTATGCATCCCAAGCATACAACATAATCTTAGGTTGTATTATTATTCCATGGCTTTTAAGTTCATATTCAATTTCTATAATCACATATATGATAAATTCTTTCAGAAAATTTGTATTTCAGAAAAATATGGCATTAAACTTCGAGGAGCTGTTACTGATAAATTAATGTGTTTTTTACGTTATCACAGTTCAATTTTTTGTAATTGGATTTTGGAAATAACAAATACCAGCAAAGGACAAAATAGTTTTATTTTTAATACTGTTTTTTCATGCCTCTGTGGGCAAAACAATAAGAAAAGTGAATCATAGCTTTCAATAATATTTTCATTAGAAAAAATAACAACTTTATTGGAATTTATAATGACCTGTAACAATGTGACTGAATGAGATTTATTTTAGTTCAGTGCTACATTTCTCTAACAATATTTATATTAATTTTGAAAGTAAAGTTGGAATTTCAGTAGAAGAAAATACTTGTGTAATATATTAACCCCTCTTATTTATATAGAAGCTTAAGTGACACAATGAATATATCAGATTAGACAGTTTCAATCTACAAACATAAAATAGAAGCTTTATTTTCCCAATGTGGGTGAATGCTGATGTATATGTTGCTTCTGAGAAGATGTTGATAATCTGAATGTAATTTATTTTGTTAGAATAGAATCCCAATAATTATTTAGGTTATCACACATCAAGTAGATTTGACTAATTTAACCAATTTATTTCATTGGTACATTCAGTTATATTTCTACCCTAAATAATTTATTCCTCATAATAGAAAATGCAAAGATCAGTAAGACCTATTCTTTGTCCTTAACTTGCTTAAATCTGAATAAAAGCAGATTCAAAACTAAGTATCAGTACATTGTATTTCAATCATTTGAAAAACAAAAAATTTTAAAATATATGCCAACCAAACAGATATTAAAGTTAATGAATATATTTATGAGGTTAAACTATAAAAATAATGCATGATAAACAGATAAATTATTAAAGTTTAAGTAACTATGCATGGAATTTAAAATTAGAACCATGAATATATTGACAATTACATGAGCCTAAGTTTTGCAAACCATAGGTGATAGACTTTTTATTCTTCCAGTATCTTAACATGTACTATGGAAGTTTTATTTCCACGATATAATTAATAACTCAGCTACTTATCTAATTTAGTGCTCATCTAAAGTGTTGTAAATGATTTTTAATGCACACGGTTTACCACAACATTTTGTTTAAAATTTTAAAAAGAAAGAACTAAACAAAATAAAATTTTGGTGAAACATAGATAAACATAGATAAAATTCAGGAAAGTTAGGTATAAAGTAAGGTGAGTCATAGCTTAACCAAAATGAGTATGCTGAAATACACTCAAACAAAATGAGAATAAGCAAATAGAAATCACAATTGCTAAAATGCTAGGTAGAGAACATCAGAGTAAAAACTTGCAAATGATGAAATATTATTTAATTTTCATGGATAGTAGAATGTGGAGGTATGAGTGATTTTTGTTTAAAAAAATCTTGAAGCAGGGTATTATAGAAATTGTGAAGATATATATTGGCAAGGAGATAATGACTGAATATTGTCCAGAATTAATGAAGATCATAAATTCTCAAATTCAAACTCATTAAAGCTTTTAGCAGACTAAGATTTTGCATATTTTCACAGTAAAAGTAAACTTTCCTCAAAAAAAATTCAAGATAATTTGAACTCAATTAAAAGACAGAAATATATATATATATATATATATATATATATATGAAAAAGCAACACTAACAAGGAAAGTAAAAATGATAATAATAATTATAAAACAATACAAGTAAAAGGGAGACAGTAGTTGTGGCAGTCCAGGTGGAGTTTAAACCTGATAGGTTTGGGATCTACCCGAGACCTGACTGAAACACTTGCAGTTGTGTGGAGTGGGTCACGGAAGTGTGGCCAGGGGGTTTTTGTCTGGTTCCTCACCCCTTTGGCCCTTGCACTCTTTCACTACTCTGCTTCTCAGGCTAATGAAATGTGCTAGAGAAAGAGGAAGAGAGAGGCTCATAATCCCTTTCACATCCCTAGGCCTTGTAAGATTTGAATTTGACCTCACTCTCCCAGTCCCCAACCTACTTGCCAGCAGAGGTGCTGCTCCCCGCAGCGAACTCAACTCAGCACCACAGCTGTCATTGGCAAGCACAGGATCTGGTAAAGAAGGTAAGATAGGACAAAGAATTGCAGGTCTGGGAATATCTGAGACATCTGGGGACATCTGGGAACATCTGGAGACACCTAAAAATTTACACCAGACACTTCAAGGATTTTGCCTACTGAGGTGCGACACAGCCAGATAACTTCGACCACAGACGTTTATTAAAGTCTTCCCACCTAATGTCCTCCACATTCTTTCCATCCTTGTAAAAGAGACACACTTCTTTTTGTTCCCTACAGGTGGCCTTTATGTTTTCTGTCTGCCTGCACTTAGGCAAAATAAATTTCATGCCATGTTGCCTTCACATAAGCCTGGTGGTCTCTGCTAGTCTCCCCGCCTCCACTACACTATATGCTATAGAACCCAAAACCTTGCACTGGACCCCACCATATAAAACTTGTACCACTTTGCAGTAACACCAAGCTGGGGACAAAGCTTTGAATACATGAGCTTTGGGTCATCAACATCCAAACTATACCACCACTTCAAACTTTCAAGAAAAGCAAATTAATTATTCACACTTTGAGAAAACGTATCTCAAGTAAAATAAAATAGGAATATAAGAGGAAAGGATATGAAAAGATACATATATGACTAAACACAAATAAAAAGAATGCAATAGGCTATACTATGACACATGACTTTAAATCAAAGTAATTTTTAAATACAAAAAGTTGATAATAGTAAAAAAAATACATCAGGCATTTTTATCATATATCAAGTAATATGCCATGAGTTTTATATTTTCAAAATACATGCAGCAAAAACTAACAGAAATGCAATGAGAAATTGGCAAATCTACTCTCTTCCAAAGCCATTTTTTGCATATTTCTCAGTGATAGTTCAAGCAGACAAAAGGATCATCAAATCATAGACGATATAAACATTAATGTCACTCTAATGCACACACTAGAACATCAAACCCAATGCTTAAGAAATGTACATTTTTATTAAATCCTCATGAAAAATTATTATATTCTCCTGTGCAAAGCCATGAGAGGACACTCAAAAATACCAATGAATCCATATCAGAGATGACATTCTCTGATCCCAAAACAATCACTGAAAGATTGTATTTAAAACTGTTTTCATTTGGACATATGAATATGTGTCTATCCAACTAACAGGTAATGGCAATCATAATGAAGCAAAATAAGTGAACAGATACAAAGTGAACACCAGAAAGTGCAAGAATTATAGATAAATATAGAGAAAATCAAATTAAAGTCAATTGATAGCAATATATATTACATTTATAAATTTAGAAAGAAAAAATATAAAAAGAGATTTAAGGTTGTAACTCACACAATCAGAAAAAGAACAAAGCAGCAAATAAAAAAATAGAGTGAGCCACATAATACAAACTGTGCAGATAGCCATCTTGAGATATCTCAAGGAAACTAGCCAACTGCATGTTACGAAGAAAGACATAGTAAGATATCAAAGGTAACAACTAGATCAAATTTTAAAAGATTTACATGTTTTTGTGATAATTATATTCAGGTGACATATTATCACAGATATTATACCATTTTCTGAGTGCTAATAAATGAACATTACTTTTAGAACATTAGAGTGTTCATAAATAAACATTACAGTGTCTGATGAGTAGGTGGCCAAGGAGAGTGTCCTTCATGGGAGGAAATACGGGCACTTCCTCCCACCTGTGCAGGCTACAGAAAGGACAGAAGCTGAGCTAAAGAGCCTCTCTGGAAGAAGCTGACCGAACCTCTCATTAAGAAGTTCAAATAAACAAAATCGCAGGTTATGCATTTGTAACATACTATTAATGGAAATAGTGCTTATGAAAAAAAGTATGCAGTTCATGTTTTCCAAGAAGTTACAACATATAGAGCTTTCTAATTGTCAGGTCAGCAGAGGCGTGAGGCATCACCTAGAGACTGAGGCTGTGAAGAAGATTAGATTTTATGTATCTACCAACAGGCAGACTGACATCAGAGCAACATCAGCAGCTATCTGGAGAGGAAACAGTATATATAGAAATTTTGGATTGGGGTTAGAACTTGAAAGATTCTCAAAGAATCTGGATGGAATGTTTGAATTCTAAATTGTAAAGACAATCAGCCCAGGTGTGTAGATATAAATGGTGCCAGAAGGACTTCAGGTATGGTCCCAAGTGTCTTTATTGCCCTTATCCTTTTTTACAAGGGCAACCTATTGTTTCCCACTGTTTAAAAGGGAAGATAGTCAGAGTTGCCTGTGTAAACACCGAATTGTCTAGCTAGTGTAAAAACTGAAAGAGTAAATAAGATCCAAAAGTTACAATAGATATAGTAAAAGGGAAAGAAACTGCTCAAAGGAAAATTTTATCTTGCCTGCCTGTATCTGGTAGCCTGAGCAATTATTTTGAGGGTAACAATATGGAATATAACCACCATTGTTAAATTCCTAACATCTTGTTTTGACATCCTATATTTCCATTGGTTTTGTTGTT
>RJWM01042553.1:0-14285 GCA_004363535.1 Dasyprocta punctata | reverse complement strand
CAAATTTTAAAAAGTCTCAAAATTCTTTTGAAGCAAAATGGTCTCCAGTGGGAAATCTGCTGTTGGCAGGTAAACCTCAATTAAACTGGCTTGGTTTGGGACATCAGGGTACTTATGACCTGGGCAGAGTCACTGAGGTGAGTCAGCCCTGAGGCTATGCCAACCCTGCCCAGACCCTGCTGCTTTGCATGTCCCCAGGACACAGCATGAGGATGTCTTATTAGGCTGCTCACACGCTGTGCAGGACTCAGTCTCAGTCAGGACAAAGCATGGACATGAGAGTCCCCGCTCAGCTCCTGGGGCTCCTGCTGCTCTGGCTGCCAGGTAAGGATGGGCAGCACTGGGGATTTTCTCAGCACAGTGTGGTCAGTACAGCCTGGCTTTCATGGATGTCTTCTTATAACCTAATCCTGTGAGTATTTATGTTTGTCTCCAATGTCAGGAACCAGATGTGACATTCAGGTGACCCAGTCTCCATCCTCCCTGTCTGTGTCTCTTGGAGACAGAGTCACCATCACTTGCAGAGCCAGTCAAAGAATATACAGCCACTTGGCCTGGTATCAACAGAAACCAGGGAAAGCTCCTAAGCTCCTGATCTATGCTGCAAGCAGTTTGGGACCCGGGGTCCCCTCCAGGTTCAGTGGCAGTGGTTATGGAACGGAATTCACTCTCACCATCAACAGTGTGGAGGCTGAAGATGTTGCGACTTATTACTGTCAGCAGTATGATAGCTCCCCTCCCACAGTGATACAAGCCATGACATAAACTCCCCAGGGAAGCAGAAATGTGAGGCTCAGCTGCCCCAGCTGCTCCTCTTGGTGCTCCCTCCTGCTGATAGCATTTCTCAGGTGTAAACAGGCTTTGAAGTTCACTGGGAGGTTATGGGAGAAGGGTCAGGGAGGCTCCTCTGCACTCTAAATCTCTGTCTCCTCCTCAGCCCCGGATGCACTGACAGGACAATGGCTCTGCTGATTTAATAGAGGACTCAGCCCAGCACTCGTGGGGAGAATGGATTGTGGGATTACAGCAGCTGTCAAAATTCGTATCACAGAGTAGCAGCTCTCTCCCTCTCCCTCTTCCTCTCTTTCTCTCTCTCACCCTCCTTCCCCTCACTCTCTCCTTTTCTCCCTTTCTCACTCTTCCTCTTCCTCCCTGTCCCCTTCTCCCTTTCTATCCTTCTCTTCCCCTCTCCTTTTCTACCATTCTCTCCCTCTCTTCCCCTTGTCATTCCCTATCCTTCTACACTGATACCCCTGTCTCCCTCTCTCAGACTGTCCCTGTCTATCTTCATCCCTCTTTCCCTCTCTTCCTTTCCCAATCCATCTCTCTCTCTTCTCTCTCTTCCTCTCCCCACCAGTTGGAATTGATTCGAGGGTCCCCATACTGAGGTATATTCCCATTTGCTAGTCTTACTTATTTGCTCAGGCTCAGATTGAACTTGAAGTCTTTATTTTTCAGGCATCCAGGGGGCTAGTTTATGGGCATGAGTCATCATCCAGGCTCTGACCAAACTTATGGGGAAAACATGCCTAGAGTCATGGCTTCTTGCTTTCTATTTATGGAAATTAATATGTCTTTGAATTGAATTTTCCAAGACTGTGTAGTGCTGTGTACTATTTTTCCATACACGCAGGCATTTCTTTCAAGATGGGAACTATCCTTCTGAAGTAACCTGAATACACAATATTCTGAAGAGATGATCAATTGCACATGAAGATTCTTAATGACAAGTGAAGAATAATCAGGGTGTTTCCATATTTTACCAACAATCATACTGAGAACCCTTCTCACCTGCAGTCATGCACTGAAATTCACATAATAGTTTGTAAGAAGGATGCAGAAAAACTATGATTTTTCCCTTATGAGTTCAGGGAGCAGAGGTACTGACATACTGCACGTATCTGTATCTATTGGGCTGTCCTGAGAATGTTCATTCCAGGCCCTCTGCTTTACCTTCTGTGCTTGCTGAGCTGCATTTTGTAGACTGAATGTGTGCAAGGAGGCACAGATATGGCTGGTGGAATTCAGCAGAGTGACAGTGAAGATAGGACTGTGGGTGAGATGCACATGGACCCAGATGAAAGAGGTCTACTTTCCAAGTGGAGCTTCCTGTGTCTGAAATTAGATCTGACAGGTCAATGGCCAGCAAGTTCCCTTGAGGTTGAGGTCCTAATAAAGAAAACAGGAGGTTTGAGAGTAGACTAACGTGCCCGGGTTTACCAGCCATAGTAATGCATCACAGAGATTTTGAGAGTACTAATAATCAGGAACACTGGATGTCTCCTTACTGTTGAACATCATGCAGATGCTCAGGGTACAGCAGTGGTATGAGGTAAAAACATTTCAAATTTGGGCAAAGTTTTAGCTTAAATCAAGGTTCTACTCCCTGCATATTGGCACTGGCTTGACAGGAAATGGAAATGCTATACTGAAGAGGCAAACAGGAAAATCAATGTCTCAGTTAACAAGACACCCTACTCACTGTCGAACAATGAAAGACAAAGGAGACATTTCTAATGCTTATTAGGATGACACACTGAACAGCATCTGCCCTCATCTAGAATACAGGGTTTCCTGAGCTGACCTCTCCTCAGGGCCTCCCTGCTCTCCTAAAATCCAGGCTCAGATGATCTGCACCTTGACCTCAGGATCATGCTGTAGGGTGGGAGGTGTCGATCAGAGGAGTTTCACAGCAGACAGGCTATTGGTCTTCTTTCTTTGTAGAACTAATCCTTGGATGCTTGAACATATCCAATTCTCATGATTCACCTAACTCAGGCTCCTAGAGGTGAATAAAGAAGTAACTATTTGTTAAAGTTATCGGGTTTGACAATACTAATGATTAACCGTGCCATGTATTATTAAATATCAGAAAAGAGTAGTATACCAAGATTTTCAAACCTGGAATAAAGTGGAAGAATTCACTCTCTTCATATGAAACCCTCCTATATCTTTGCAAAGTGGCAGATACATTTTTAAGGGAAATGGTATTTTCCTTCTGTACCTGCTAGTAATCAGTTGATAGTTTACAAAAAGACAATGGTGTAGGGTCATTGCAAACATTTTAGAATATCTTTAGCATGTATCCAACACATATTCCCTTTAATGCAAAAAGAGGCAATGGCTTCATTGTCAGGATAATATAGTAAATATAGCACAAGTATTTACTTTGCCTCCAGTGGGATGTTGTGAGATTAAAACGATGGACAGATAATCTCACCACTAAATAAGGTTATTCTATAAAAAGCCAAAACAGTCATCAAAGTAATAATTCTATGTAGTCTTGAGGCCTATGTCGACTTTTCACATTTCTCTTTTACATTTCTTGTATCATTATGTCTGCCAGAAAGGTCTTCATTCTTATTTAAAACTTCATAAGAAGTTCATGCTCCTATCAGCCTTCTTTGTTCCCACCAAAATTGCCCACTCATCTCCACTCATAGCTTTCCAGGAGGTTTCTAGCCTTCAGTCTCAGAATTTTTCATAATCCTCCTGACAAGCAGTTCCACAGACTTCTGAAACATATAGTCAAATGGCATTAAAGCAATGACCCCATTTCTTGGTATCAATTTCATAAGTCAGGTAACCTTTCATATGGGTGACAAAAAAATCAAAGAAAAACAAAATAATATGAGAAGAATTTGTTTGGGCTCATGGTTTAAGAGTTACCAGTCTCTGATCAGCTGACTTCATTTGCCTGAGGACTGTGGTGAAGTAGAAATGCTGTAATAGAAGAGTTTGGCATAGGAATGCTGCTCAGTTCAAGACGGCAAGTAAGTAGAAAGGAGAGATGGATGGAAAGAAGAAAGAAAGAAGAAAGAAAGAAAGAAAGAAAGAAAGAAAGAAAGAAAGAAAGAAAGAAAGAAAGAAAGAAGAAAGAAAGGCAGACAAACACAGACACACAGACACGCAGGCTGGCAGGGATCTTCTGTTATTATTCTCTCCAATTTCCATCCCACTTTGCTGGATGGTGGAACCTACATTCCGTTTGCTGTCTCACAAGCCAGTCACCTCAGGAAGCCCCCTCACAAAGAGACCTAAAAGTGAACTTTACTTGTTTGCTACTTTTCTCTTAATCTAACCAAGGTGAAGATCAGCATTTGCCATTTGCAAGTATTTCAGATTTGCTGTTGCATGGGATGGATTCTCATTTCTTTACATTCTCAAGAACAGCTGCCATTCTTTTTCAAAATATATCATAATATTTATGGTTGCATGAAAAATACATTATTGTAGGTTTCATTTGCATTTTCCTAATGACTAACAGTGTTCAAATTCTCATGGGTCAAGGGACATTCTCAGATCATCTTTGGTGAAATATCTGTTCATTTTTAAGTGGCATAGATTTTTTAAATAAATCTCACCCTACTATTTTGTTGAGTTAGGATATTTAAAATATTACTCATCTCTATTACTAGCATATTTATGAGGACAAGATGTTGTAGAGGAAAAATATGCTGAAGAATATGGTAAAACATAGCCTGAGATGACTCAAACGGGTGATTTTTTTAGTTTGGAATTCTCAGACTTTCCTAACAAATAAGTTTATAATAATTGCAGTTTCTCTCCACACAGGAAAACAGCAGAGAGACCAGGCTCTCTCCTTAAAGGCAAAAAGGAAAAAACCTGAGAGAACACAGAAAGGAGTTGCTTTCTCTAAACCTTGAAGTGCAGTAAGTCAGACTCACAAGCTTAAATATCACATGGTTGTTCTTATGTCAAAAACTCAAATATATAGCTGGAAGATAGAGAAATAGAAGCAGGGAGATCTTTTTTAAACATATGGGGGAACATGCAATGGAGAAGGCAAGGAACAGGGATGGGAAAAGTGAATTGAAGGGAAAGTTTGGTGAAATTAGAACTTCTTCAAATGGGAAGGAGAAGAAGAGTTGCAAGGAGATGGCAGCAAGGGAAGGAAAACATTGAAGAAACAAGAAATAAGGTGCATTGTGTACATGCACTGAGGCCTCGCAAAAAAATAATCATTGCACACTGGAAACATGCGCTAATAAAAACAAAAATTCTACAGTCATTATATTGACCTCTCCAGCTTTCAAAAATTTTGAGAAATAAAATTTTCGCCTTTTAATCCACTCACATTTTGTTTCCACATGGAAGCCTGAGCCGAATGATACTTCATCTTGACCCTTCCAGAGCAGGACCTGCTTCAGGAGGCACCTTATGGACATGGGGACCCAACTTTGTTTCCCTCTTTCCTGCTGCAGACCTTCTGTTGAGGGAAATGACCCTCAGATTAATCCCATGGTGTTTTCATTGAACACAACAGGTTTTTTTTGGTTGTTTGTTTTGTTTTGTTTTGGTACCAGGGATGGAACTCATGATCTCCCATCTGCCAGGCAGGTGCTTATGCCACTAAGCTACATTCCCAGCCCCAAACACAATAGATTTTGAAGATGGAGTTGTTCACATGTTTGGATCTCTGATGAGAATAAGAAAATACTAAATGAGAAATAGCTCACAGTGGTTTACAGAAATTGAACTCCATGGCTCGCACATGCTTGGCAGACTTCCTACCACTGACCCATGTCCTCAGCAAAAATTCCCATTTAAAAATTGTTATTTTTAGACAGGGTATCATTAAATTGCCCAGGCTCTCTTTTGAATGGTTATCCTCCTTCCTTCAACTACAGAGCAATAGGATTCCAGGCATAGAACATCACACCCAGTTTGTCATTAATGTTTGAGGATACCAGTGAGACAGAAGGAATGAAAGAAAAAAGGAATAAATACCAAACCAAGAAAACAGCATGTTAGTCCCCATGGAGAATGTCATAGTACTTCTGTGCAGCATTAGTGATGGATTTTGTGGGAGATTTGAAAGGGAAAGTCTCAAATGCCTCATCCCTCCCTTGGGACAGAAGGAGAATAGAATTTAATTGAAGTTTTCTAACTTACCTGACACTGCCTGAAGACCATTTTTTCTCTTATTTGATTCAGCACTTGGATCAGGAAAAGTAATATCACTCAGACATTAGGCAAGAAAAATGTATGTTAAGCAGTATTGAGGGCCGTAGTTTCTGAAAGTTGAATTTAGCAAAAGGTATTATAAAATACAACAGGGTCTGAGACCCTAGAAGAGACTTGGATGAGACCATTTAGATAAAAATATCATTTAAAATGAGACTGTTTAAAGGGAAATTTGAGGGGAAGAAGACACAGATAGGTCCATGCGAACCTGCAAAAGAATTAGAAAACCTTCAGTCTTCACCCAGGCAGAATCAAAATCTCAGAGCAGTCCCTGAGAATCAATGAAGGACTTCCACATCATTCTCCAAAGGCTGGGATTGGGAAATGTTTATTTCAAATGCTAAAGTTCCAACCGAAGAGTATAAAATACACCAAGAAAGAGAAAAACCTGACCCATTCCAATGGAAAAGTTTTCCGGAAAGCATGACTAAAAAAGTTAACACATCACATCAGACATATAGGGTATAATCTTTCATGTGATTGCCTTAGATGGGTGTAAATAGTCAAATAACTGAAGGAAATCATGGAAATCATATGTGAAATATATAATTTCTGCAAGTGAATCTAATCACGCACAGAAAAAAGAGAAAACGAATTCTGGTTTGAAAAAACCATGCATGTTTTCTGTAACGGTTGTACTGGTGAATACTGATATTCCTGCCAATGCAAAGTGGTCCACAGGCCAGTTGAGTAAGCCTAGCTCTAGTGGTTAAGATAACTTGATTGGCTTGCAGCTGCCTAAGGTATCAGTAATTTTCACTTCTGGGTGCGTCTGCATGGGCCATGGATGTTGGCTTTGGGCACCACGTACAGTCCCGGGTCCCTCCTCTCTGGTGCTGTTCCTCTACTCAGCTTTGGCACTGCCACGGGCCAGGGTCCTTTAAACATGTCAGGTATTTAAGGGATATTATAGTCCTAATCCATAATGACAGTTGAACATGAAACTTCATATTCAATTGTGGCATAAACCTGCCTTTCCAGGCAAGCTGTGGTTTTATGGAGACCTTCTATGGAGGGGAGAAACCCCTGTCTTCAAGGGCATAAATTGATAGGGCATGAGAGGAAGTCAGGAGAATGTGAGATACAGGATATTTAAGTGGATGATGCAATGATGCACTTAATGTATGTTGTGTGCTGTTAGATGGTGGGTGAGCTGGACTCAGCAGAGATTAACATGCACAGAAGAAAAGCTTTCAGGCCAGCACACATTTCCACCACTTTATCTTTTGACTCAGGTTGTACATTTATAAAATTTATTGTCTTTTTGCAAGGAAAAGGGAAAAAAAAACTTTTGCAAACTTTTTAAAACAGATTCACACAAAGCAGATTCATATATGTGCAGAATTCAGAAGGTTCCTGTGAACAAGCTAATTGTTTTCTCCAAATGTGTAAGAATCAGGTTAGGTCAATTTATTGGCGGGGGGGGGGCAGATAAAACTTTTTTAGACAGAAAAAGCACAGGAAAACAAAAGAACAAAATAGAAACAAAGAACAAGAACAAAAGCCACAGCAACAACAATAAAACCCCAAAACAGTAGCGATATAAAGTTTCAAAACAAGATGATAGGAATTTAACAATGGTTGTTTGTTTTAAATATATACCTATATATATTTATATATGTATGTATACACACACACATACAAGATGGCTAAAGTAGTTATACTGCTAAATTTATTTGTTAAAGGAAAAGAACAGTTAGTGCCCATATTGTTTGACCAATTTTAATGCCTATATCTGGTAATCTGAGCAACTCTTTTGAGGATAACAAGGTTAGGCCAATATTAATTTTATGCTACTGCCACCCTGTGGTCACGATTTTTACTGTGATCCACTCCAAATGTCTAAAAGAATAAACAAATAGGAGGATACTCTCCACCAACACAAAATCTCTCCTCTCCAGAAACACTAGGGAGCACAAGTAATCCATTACATCACTCTCTTCCTAATCTTAACAAAATACCCTTGGTTCTATTTTATGGTTCTGAACTGAGTGAGTCAGAAGAGACATAACTCCAACAGCAGCATGTTCTTCCTTTGGTTGGTTTCGATCCAGATTAGATACACACACTGGCCTGCTTCCCACCTGGACACAGTGAAAGTTATTTTCACTCTTCATCAGCATCCATTGTGGAGTGATCAGCTTTCCTTGCTATTACTGCAGCTTCAGCATAAAGTGAAAACATAACAAAGAGAGATTCCAAAGAGTAATTTATGTCTGTGGACATGAGAGAAAATTGCCCAAGGCCTGTTTTAACTAAAGAAGAATTTTCCTACACTTTGTCTTCTAGGTGTATAAGGACAACAGATGATACATGAAAACAAGCATAGTGATAGACTTTTTAAATCTTTATCATGAGTTATCACAAGAAATAGTAACACTTTCTCAAATACAAGCATCTTAAAAGAATACTTTGAAAAAATAGTATTTTCAGGAAATAACATAGGAAAAATGCCTAAAACCTTTCTTTCTTCTGCTCATTAGCACAGAAATCAAGTTTACATTTTAATAATGCATAAAACTTTACATCCTGTGAAAATAATACTGCAAACCAGCAGGAGTGTGTACCACAGACCCCTCTGTCAGTTTGTGTAAGGTATTTTGAGGTGTTAGGCCATGTGTGTTTAGATATACCCCCAAGCCTCATGTGGTGATAGGTGAGGCTTTCAGAGGCGATGGAATCTATAGTATGTGACTGATGCTGGATCTAGGTTGTGCGATGCTGAGATTAAGGGTGCATGATAACTAATTTAGTCCACTGATTGGCTTGGCATAGTTATGGGTGTGGACAATGGGAAGGACCACTCTGGGTGTGAGTGCTACCCCCCTTAAGGATGTGTAGCCTAGAGAGAGTGTAACAGGAAGAGAGCTGTTTTTGTTGCTTGCTAGTGCTTCACTACTTTGCTGCTTTGCTGCCTTCTCTTTCTCCTCTGCAATATCCCCCGCTGTGCCACTCTACCTTGGAGGCAGCCAACTATGAAGTGAAACCTCTACAATCTACGACTCAAAATAAACCTTTCCTCTTTTAACTATGGGTGTCAGTTATTTTGCTACAGCAACAAGAAAAGTAACTAAGACACTGTGTTTACTGTTACTTTTCTAACTCCTGAAGGTTTTTATCTCCTTTCAGTTGTATATGTCTGGAGTCTAGAAGTTTCAAGGCAGAGTACCAGTTAACATCATAAGAAATAAAACAAAAACTAAAACACAAAAAGCATAGAAAATGCAATGAGAATGAAGAATAAACAAAATTTTACATGGTAAATATGCTATAGTTCTTCTGCTTCTAGTACTGTTACAACTTTCTTTTCTCAACCATAATTCTCACCTGTGCTATTCAATATTTCAAGTTTATTATCGTTTTTACTTTATTATCACTTCCAACCTTATGTAAGCACATTAGTTTAGTACATTCCGCAGTGGATACTCACCCAGCTTTCTTATATAATCATGCACATAACTGTATTTCTTTGTTTGATTATACATAAATTTACCAATGTTACATAGATTATACAACACGACAATCTTTTGTTTTGCTATTGATTTGGGATTTTTATTTTAAGAATAGCAATGATCTTTGTGAAGTGACTTGATGCATTTGCCTCTTCTCAGAGCTGAGAAATTCAGCATTAAGTACAGCAATAAAAAGCAAAAACTAATCAGAATGTTCCCCATTTTAATTTTATTGATGTGATACACTGAGAAATAATGATCTTCAAATGAAGTCCCAGGCAAATGTCAGTGATAGCCCTGAGACTTAACAGTGTTGGATTCAGGTCTTGCTTTTTTCACGCATGGAATTTCCTGTGAACTGTGGACTCAGAGTGTAGCTTCCCAGCATACAAACCTTGTAAGAGGTGTGGGTGGATTCCTCCACAGAGAAAAAGTTTTTCTAAACATCACTGAGAAAAAGTAAGACCTTTTCTTGTTTATACTGCACCATTATCATATTATCATGGGAAATTCTTCATCTAAATTTGGCAGTTCATTTTGATAAATGTGAGAAAATGCAAATGGAAAATATACTAAATTATAATAACTTATCATCATAATTTTTATAAAAATTGAGGCATATTATTTGGTTTATTTCTTTTTTCACTAAAAAAGGACATTAGCTGTCTTTATGCAAGAGACTCATGCTTTCCTTTTGGGAAGCCTTGCCATAGAGAGTTCTCCTGGAGATTACATCTGCGGCAAATGCAAATTCGAACACTTGCGTCTAACATTTGCCAATATTTAGTCTGTTGACCCTAGATACTAAACAAATTTTCTACTGGTTCAAGACAATTTTTCTACATGAGGTACATGGCCCCTCAAACTTGTGAAACTAGAAACTTCATTCTCTAGGCCACTGGGGAGCAAACGAGCAGGAGGACCCTTCTCCCAGAGGTTTAACAACACTCGTCACTAATGTCTTCATTGTCAGGAACTCTGCCTTCTTATAGCAGCAGGCCCAATAGTATGTTAGTATGAGGCCCTGATCCAATATTTCACCATCAGATGTTTCCTCCCTGGAAGAAGACATGTTTGACTCAATCTTGACTTGCTTTACACTGAGGGACCTTTTATTTTGTACTTCTCATGAGAAAGACTCGTCCTTGGGTTGTCTATCTCCACCTCACCTTAGTTATCTCATACCCCTGCTCCTACCAGTGGATTTACTTATTCTTCCCTAAGGGGAACCTTCCCTTGCAAATCTGTGATGAATGCTCAGCCCTAAACTTGCCTTGCAACTTCTCAAAATGGGGCTCCCTGCTCATCTCCTGGGGCTGCTATTGTCCTGGAGCCTGGTGAAGATGAAAGGAGATGAAGAAGTAGAATGGAATAAAAATATCTCATTTCTTTTCATCTTTATCCTGATCATGAGTTGGAGGCATATATTTTATGTTCAAAGAAGGCAATTTGACATTTAGAGGGAAAGTCAATTTTCCTAGAACAGTAATCCTTATAAGCCACTAAAGCCAAGTAAATGTCTATAAGCAAATCCTCAATTATTGTTTGTTAAATCATAGAGACAGTTGCATATTATCTTTATTACCAGAAATTTCTTACATATGCTGATCAAATGTATGCTGAGGCAAAGAAATCTCATATAAAATTTTTAAAGTATATTCTTCAAGAACATAACTGATATATAAATTCAAAACAAATTTTGTGGAGAGTGGCTGTGTCAGAGTTGACCACACATTCATGTCTAGAGCAAGGCCAATCCCAAGAACAGAGTGGCAGAGGTGAGCCATGTGAACAGGTTGTTGGGACTAGAGCAAGGCAGTTCGCAGGTGTCTGGCCTGGAGATTCCTCCTTATTAACTGCAGCATAGATAGCCCTGAGAATGTTTGCTTCAGTGTTCTCAGCAAAACCTGAGACCTTGCACTCTCAGCCCTGTTGCATATACCCCCTCCTCCATTTTTCTGTGTATAAATAAAGATGCAGACTGCACTGGGTTGTCACTGCCTCTGCATCAGAGAGATCAGGCCCCAGTTGGTCTCCACTTTCCTTTTATTATATGTCTAGTGTTTTCTTTATCTCCCATCATTAATCCCTCTCAGGACCAATCTGGCTGTGAGGATGGTGGCAAAATTTATAATCCTGTTTGCACTTTGGACAATTTTCTCACACCTGTTACCACGTCAAGAAATGTACTATTATCATTAAGTGGAGAAGGTTAAAATGGAAGGCTAGGTGGGTCCTAGGGAACCACGGACCAGTCATAGCCTCCAGGAGACCTGAAGGCCACTGGTCTGTGATGAACATCATAGCTCAGATGATAATAGCTCATATCTATTCTTTGTAGAGCCAGAGACTCCCCAGATAGTGAAAGGCCATCTTTCATTCTGTCAGTCCTTCTGCAAGTAATGAGTGCCAAAGAAATTCTTTCTGCGAATCCTTAGCAAGGTCCTTTTTTGTGACCCCACCAAACCTAAACATAGTTGGTATTTGATACTCTAGTGTGCTGACTTGTGACAATAAAGAGAGAAGAGAGATATAAAGAGAGAGAGAGAGGAATTCATACATTTTGTGTTGGTACTACACATTTTTAGAGACTGTTATAGTCCTTGAAAGACCAGATCCTATTTCATGTGTTGGGGAATATAAATTAGCAAAAGCTAATTTTGCATACTTTCCTAAGGGATACAATGGAGGCTTGGGATTATGGGTACTACCCATTTGACAATTCCCATTAACTCTTTAGGGATGGGTCATCCTCTCCCACTCACTAAGACTAAAACTAAGACCACTAAGTCTAAAAAACACTTCAATATCTTTCTTAGCCTAAGATTGTCTCAACCCTCTTGACTCATTCCAAGATTATCCTTGCCTGCTGAGTCATAGGCCTCTGTGTCTTCCACCAACTTTGAATCTTTCACTAACCCTGTCTATCACTGATACATCCAATAAATAGTAGCTTTCTTGATGTGTTGCTCCATTGGCTCATGCAGAGACATTGACTTCACAGTCACACATCATATATTACTAAATTTGTCTCTGTTTTTTATTTTATCCTCTCACCATGCCTTTAACACAGACAGCTGGGACTCTTGGCCAACTCTGATATCATGGACACTGTGAGTGGTAACTTTTAAGGAAAAAGGGACTTTGGTCATGCACATTAAGAATATTAAACACAAGAGACTGTTCAGTCTGTTCCAATAGAACCTAAAAGCAATCACAGAAGTTCTTAGAAGAGAGAGTCTAAGGCAGGTTTGACAGAAACAGAAAAGCAGAAGCACCCCAAGTGGAGCTAATGAGATGTGGCCAGAGCCAAGGGCTGCAAAACCCAGAGCCTGCTAAACTACGGGGTGGATTCTTCCCCAGAGCATCTGGAAGGGGGCTGCATTATAGTGCCCTGCTGTCTTGTCTCAGAGGAAGCTACCCTGTATCTTGCTTCCAGAGTAGTGAATTACTGAATTACTGCTGTTTTCAGTCAACATATTTGGGGGTAATTTGTCACACTTATTGGAAACTATTGTTAATGGAGCTCAAGCAAAACCCTCGCTAAGTTTGCTGTGGTCATTTTTAGGCTCCTAATTAAACTTTCTAATGCTTCATATGAAAGGATTGGTGAAAGTTGGAAAAGCTTTTCATGAATTTCTATGTTGTGTCATGAGGTGTCTGTCAGCTATGCAACCACTGTTGGTGACCTGTATTTCAAATGACATCTGACTAGTGATATCTTACCCAGCACCTTCATCCTAAAATATAGAAAAGTCCATAAAGCAGAACTGTGTACTATCTCCTAAACATATTACACACTCCATGATGAATCATCTGATTAATTCTTAGGGCATCCATCATGTCCCTAGAATTTCAGTTCACAGATGGAACCAATGATCAGAGAACACAGGTGGCTTTCCCATTGTTACTTCGTTGGTGACTGGTGGGTTGGGATTGAAACTAAGGTGCTTAAATATGCTCCTCCTTTGGGGACACATATCCCATGTTGAATCCTTGACCTCCAAAAGGAGATAAATGATGAAACCAAAATAATGGGAAATTCCCGTCACCCTGGATCCACTGCCCATGCCACACTGAACTTGAGCTCAGTCCATATTCCATTGTTTTCTAGAAATATTAGGTCAAATCGTTTACAAATACTAAAAGACTTTGCATCAGACTTTGGAGTAGGACATGAAATGAAATTCTCTACGTTTTTCTGCATCTTTTCTTTTTCTTTCAACCTAGGACTTATTATGTCGCTTTCATATTGTGTCCTATAATTCTCATTTATCATTCTAATATGGAATTAAAAAACAAATAAAAATATCCTCTCCTCCAAAATGCTGTGAATTTACTCAAATACCCATTTTATACATGGTTTAATGAAACTCTTTCACCCAGGAGATTGTGTAGAGAACAAAATGTCTCACTGTAGCTCTTCATTTAGTAAAATAGTCTGTGTCTCTTGTGAAAATTCACACCAAACACTAACAAAGAGGAAGTGTTTCAGTGAAAAACAAGCACATACTCAGAGACCTGTGTCAGTTTTCTGTATATCTTGCAAAACCTCACCTTGACTTCATGATCTTTATGATTGCTCAGTTGTTCTGAGGGTCAGAATTCACACTGAGATGAAATCAAGGAGTCAGGAAGGCTGTATGCCTTTTGGAGCTGGAGAGTAAAGAATGAGCCTTTCAAATTCCAAGATGCTCTCTCCTTCCCCATCCATGGCCTCTTCCTCCCCTCAGTCAAAACCTATCTGTGTTAGCAAATCCCCCTCTGAGTGTGACTTTCCTCCTCCCTGTGATAAGAATTCTTATGATCATGTGAGTTTTATTCAGATATTCCTTGCCACTCTCC
>RJWM01042552.1:0-14282 GCA_004363535.1 Dasyprocta punctata | reverse complement strand
TTTCCCTGAGGTTCGCGGCGTGCAGGATCGCGGGACCGATTGGCTGGGTCCCGTGCACAGCAAGGAAGGACAGCCTCCCGGGGCGTGCAGGTGGAGTCTCCTCCTTTACTGGGTGGGGGCGAAGGCCTCCCGGTCCCAGGGAGCTGTGCTGGGCACCGCGCGGGACGCGGACCCGACCCTGGTTCTGTCCGCAAGCTCGCTGTTGCTATTTTTAAAAAGTCTTTCATACAAGCCAGGCATGGTGGTGCACGCCTTTAATCCCAGCACTCGGGAGGCTGAGGTAGGAGAAGCATTGTGAGTTTGAGGCCAGCTTGGGCTACAATGCGAGCACAAGGCCGGCCTGAGCCCTGCCTCAAGGCAGTGCGACCCTGCCTCAAAAAACCAGGGCCGGGAGTTTGGCTCAGCGGCTTATGTGCCTGTCAGGCAGGTGCAAGGTTGTGAGTTCAATCCCCGGTGCCAAAAAAAAAAAAAAAAAAGAAGTCTTTCATTTGATGATCACCAACCACAATCCTGTCTTTAGATCTGATAATCTATCTTCTCAGTGGTTGACTCTGCTATGTATATTTTCAATAGAATTTTTATTTCCTGGGTATATGTTTGAATCTGTTTTGTCAAATTCAGTTTTTTCTTATGATGGTATTTAACTAATTTTTCATATCAATTAATGTTTATTTTTATAGTTGGGTGTTTGATTCCCTGTCTTTCCTAAGGTCCCCTATTTTTATCGGTATCTACCCTAGATTCATTGATCCTTTCCTTCATTATGGTCATTATCTCTTTAATCATCTGTGTATTTATTTCTGTTTTGGCTTTGTCAAGAAACTTATTCATCTGTTTTATTACTCCTGCTACTACCAGAAAGTTCAGTTGGGTGGCTTTTGAGCTCTTCCACCTCAATGCCCCCTGGATTTTCCTTGTGTGAGTTGAGGATGTTGGTTGCATCTTGCTACTGTGTTTTCTTATTGTCTATTTTTTTCTGCATTGAGTATTCTAAATTGCTTATTTTAAGCAGCTTTATTACTATTATTGAGACCTCTTTAGGAAATAACTACTTTTCAGAGATATTTTCTAGGCATAGCTGGCTTTTAGCTTTTGAGTCTGTTCCAAGATCCTGCCTCTTCAATTTATTAGGTCTGAGAAGTTTCAGCCTGTGTGGCCTAGCACCCAGTTCTTTGGTAGTGGACTATGGTATTGTTTATGACCCCCAGACAACCTCAATATTGGCATACAAGAAAGAATAACTGATCACCACAATTATGTCACATTGGCTGAAGTAGTACACTTAGTCATAACAATAGAGGCAATTACAGACTGGAAAATGGCAAACTGTGATAACTAATAATTTGCCACATTTAACCCTAGGTTCAAGATTTGTAGTAATATAACAAAATCTAAGACAAATCATAAAATTATGTACAGAACAATTTTACCCTATGGGGGGAAAACTTAAAAGAGGGAAGAGAAAAAAATAGAGAAATGAAAGAAGAGAAAAGAGATTAGAGGCAAGGCTGAAGGACAAAGGAAGATTAATCAAGCCTCAGGAAACTGTTGAAGACTACAGGATAGAAAGAGAAACAAAAACAAGAACAAAACAAATCAAAAACTTAGAGGCTCTTAACTCCTCGCAGCCGGATGCAAGGTCCTGGTGGTGCCACACTCCAGGGTGTGCTCTGCCTAGCTGACTGAGTCCCAGAGATTTTGACCCCAACTCAGTAAGGCAGAGGGTCCAGCAACACACTTCAGGAGTGTGCCCTCATTAGGTGCACAGAGGATCGAGCTCTACCCAGCCCAGCTCTCAGCGCAATCCATCAGGAGAATGCTTGGCCAGCCTTGCAGGACACAGATGTTCTGAGCCCAACCCAGCCCAGAGCCCCAGAGCCGCTCATCAGGGAGCAGCCAGCATAGATGCAGGGGCTTAGAGAACTTGAGCTCTGCCCATCAGAGCACAAGGTGCGAGTTCCATTGTTCAGGGTTGCAGCCACGCTGCAGGTCCTGGAGGTTGTGAACCCCGCCCAACGAGGAGCAAGTCCCCAGCACTACATGTCTGGGACTCACCCGGGCTTGCCCCATGCTCCAGAGGTTCTGAACTGCTAGCAGCCAGATGCAAGGTCCTGGTGGTGCCACACTCCGGGGTGCGCTCTGCCTAGCCACCTGGGTCCTGGAGATTCTGACTCCCACCCAGTAAGGTGGAGGGTCCAGCAACACACTCCGGTAGTGTGTCTCTGCTAGCCACATGGGTTGCAGGGATTCTGAACTTTACACAGCCAGGTTTTAGTCTTGGGCAACAAGCTCCAGGGGTGTGACCCTGCTAGTTGCAGAGAGGATACAAATTTTGTCCAGAGCAGAGTCCCAGAGCAACACAACAAAGTACATCAGGGGAACATGTGGCCAGCCTCACAGACCACAGAACACAAGGGTCAAATGCCATAATCTGCAGGTGTGCCCAGGCTAGCCACGGGGATGTTGGAGGACTGAAGCTCTACCCAGCACAGTGTTCCAGTGCAATCCATTGGGAGGCTACCTGCCCAGACACACAGGTCCCAGAAGAAAATGACAAAATGAAAGAGCAAGGGGCAGTTTCAAACCCCAGGCCACTGAGAACAAACCCAAGAGACATGGAAGTGCAAGACACTGGGAGTCACACAACTGAACTTTCTGAAATGATAGCAAATGAAGTAAAGAAACAACTCCATGAAGCTATAGAGAAACTCAAATCAGAAATAATCTCTCAGCTAAGAAATGAAATGACAATCATTATGAAAGAAATGCTGTGTGAATCTAAAGAAGATCAAGATAAAAAATAGAAGAACATAAGCAAATGATGGAAACTTTGAATGAACAATATAAGACACAAACAGAATGCATGACACAGATTCAAAGGGAAATGCAGGAAATGAAAAATTCCATGGAAAGTTGGCAAAACTGCTTGAATTAAGCTGAAGATACAATCTCAGACCTTAAAGACAACATGGAAGCTTATGATCACGAAAGAAAAGACTTTTTAAAAATAACAAGGAACCAGGAAACAACAATTCAACAGCTGCAAGATGATGCCAAGAGAAATAACATAAGATTAATAGGCATAAATGAAAAAGGAATCAATACTAACGACTTGCAGAGACTATGTGCAGAAATAATAGCAGAAAATTTACCAAACATGGGAAGAGAATCTGATATACAGGTAAGCGAGGCATACAGAACACCAACTAACCATAACCAAAATAAATCTTCACCCAGACATTTAATAATTAGGATATCAGAAATACAGCACAAGAACAAAATACTAAAAGCTGTCAAGAAAACAAACAGATCTTTCCTGCCAGAATCACAGCAGACTTCTCAACACAAACCTTTAAGTTAAGAAGAGCTTGGAGTGAAGTATTTCAAATCCTGAAAGAAAACAACTTTCTTTTTATTGTGTGTGTGTTTGTGGGAAAGAAATGTGCTTGGAATTGGATGAAAGGTTAATGTTCTGATTTAGGTAGGATAGGACTTTTTAATAACTGAAAATGAGATTATTTTAATATTTGAAGTTGAATGCAAAACTGTGAGACATACTCAAATTTAAACAAGAGAGTGACAGTGAGTGAGAAAATTGAATATGGAATGATGGAGAAAGTCGAACCATGTTCTGGTCTCCTTCCATTGAGTCCAGTCCAGCTCACAGTTTCACATATTAATAAATCATGCAGTAAAGCTGAGGCTATAGCTCAATGGAAGAGTGCTGGCTTAGCATGTGTAAAGCCTGGGGTTCAATCCTTAGTTCCAGAAATGGAGAAGAAGGAGGAGGAGGAGAAAGAGAAGGAGGGGAATGAGGATGAAGAGGAGAAAAAGGAGGAAAAGGAGGAGGAAGAGGAGCAGGAGGAAGAGGAGCAGTAGCAGGAGGAGGAGGAAAAAGAGGAGGAGGAGAAAGAGGAGGAGAACAATGAGGATAAAGAGGAGGAGGAGGAGAAAGAGGAGAAATGAAGAGAAAAAAGAGAAGGAAGGAGGAAGAGGAGGAGGAAGGGGAGAAGGAGGAGGATGCAGGGAAGAAGGAGGAGGAGGAGGAGGAGGAGAAAAGAAGATATAAGTTTTGTGATTAGTTGCAGGGTAAATTTTTACTCTGAATTATATTAGAAGGCCTTAACATCTCAATTTAAATTTTGTAGAAATTTAACCTCAGTTTTAAATTGGGGATAACTCCTCACTTTTCCCATTTGCTTGTTTGTTTGTTTTGATACAGGGTCTCACTATGTAGTCCAGGCTGGCCTTGAACTCACAGTGACCCTCCTACCTCAACCTCCTTAGTGCTGGGATTATAGGTGTGTGCCACCAAGCCCTGCTTACACCTCATTTTTTAAAAATATTTTATTAATAATAAAAGACAAGACAGAAGAGAATCCCCCATACTTGCTACATTGCCTGCTATAAAGAGATGCTTGGGTTGCTGCCCAGAGGCCTGGCCAAATCTACAAAACAAAAGTTGGTTGATGTTCCTTGGTTGCTATTAATCCAGCCGGACCTCCGAAACAGCAGGTTGCTTACTGGGGTGGGGAGTGGGGAGTGGTGGGGTGGGGGTGGTGGGGGTGGTTAGTGTTTGTCCCCGATTCCAAGCCCGCGCCGGTGCTGCGTGGGCCGGGTGGGGGTCCCGCGAGGGGTCCTACTCGTTCTCCTCCAAGGTCCTGATATCAGGACCCCAGAGGGCAGTCCATATTGCTTCCTGATCCATGCCTGCGCCGCGTGGGCCAGGCGGGGGTCCCGGAGGGGCCCTACTCGTTCTCCTCCAAGGTCCTGGGATCAGGACCTCAGAGGGCAGTCCATATTGCTTCCTGATCCGTGCCTGCGCCACGCGGGCCGGGCGGGGGTCCCGCGAGGGGTCCTACTCATTCTCCTCCAAGGTCCTGATATCAGGACCCCAGAGGGCAGTCCATATTGCTTCCTGATCCATGCCTGCGCCGCGCGGGCCAGGCAGGGGTCCCGGAGGGGCCCTACTCATTCTCAAGAAAACAACTTTCAACCCAGATTGATGTATCCTGCAAAATTATCTTTAAAAATTGATGGAGAAATAAGATACTTCCATGACAAACAACAACTGAAGAAATTTATGGCCACCAAACCAACACTACAAAGAGTCCTGAAAGACACTCTAGAAAGAGACAAAGATAGCTATAATCCTAAGAACAGCAACAAAAGGAAACCACTAAACAGAGCAAACAATTAAAGAGAAAATGTAGAAAACCAACAACAGAAAGATAACATGACAGTGACGACTCAGTATATATCAGTTATATCAATCAATGTAAATAGTCTCAACTCACCAATAAAAAGAAACAGACTGGAAGAGTGCGTTAAGAAATAAAATCCAACAATATGCTGTGTACAAGAAACACATTTCACTCAAAAAGAAACTCAGAGACTAAAAATCAAAGGATGGAAAACAATACTCCATGCAGCAGGAACCCAGAAAAAAGTAGGGGTAGCTATTATGTTTGCAGGCAATGTGAACTTCAAACCAAGAATGATCAAAAGAGATAAAGAAGGTCACTACATACTTGTTAGGGGAAAACTTCATGAGGAAGAGATTATAATCATAAATATATATGCACTGAATATGGGAGCACCCAACTATGTAAGACAATTACTAATAGACATGAAAAATTAAATAAACAATAATACAGTTATAACGGGGGACCTTAACACCCCACTGTCACAGAAAGACAGATCAACCAAACAAAAAATCAGCAAAGAAATAACAGAACTGAATCAAACTTGTAAACAAATGGACTTAGTAGATGTGTACCGAATGCTCCACCCATCAACATCAGAACACACATTCTTCTCACCTGCACATGGGTCATTCTCTAAAATAGAACATATACTGGTTCACAAAACATGCTTCAGTAAATGCAAAGCTACTGAAATAATTCCACGCACATTATCTGAACATAACGCAATAAAATTGGAAATGAATGACAAAAAAATCCACAATAACCCCACAAACACATGGAAATTAAATAATACTCTCCTAAACAATCAATGGGTCAGGGCCGGGGGTTTGGCTCAGTGGCTTAAGCACCCATCTGGCAGGCACGGAGCTCTGAGTTCAATCCCGGGTGCCACAAAACAAAACAAAAAAAATCAATCAATGGATCACAGAAGAAATTAAAGAAGAAATTAAACAATACGTACAATCCAATGGAAATGCAAATACGAATTATTGGAACTTATGGGACATAATGAAAGCAGTCCTCAGAGGGAAATTTATAGCACTAAACTTCCGCATCAGAAAATCAGAAAAAACATACATAAAAAACCTAATGATGCACCTCAAACTTCTAGAAAAAGCAGAACAAGTCAATTCCAAAGCCCAAAGAAGGGAGGAAATTGTCAAGCTCAGAGCAGAGATTAATGCAATTGAAACTAAGAAAACAATACAAAGAATTAATGAATCAAAGAGTTGATTCTTTGAAAGAATAAAGTCAATAAACACCTAGCCAACCTTATCAAAAAGTGGAAACAAAAATCTCAAATCCATGCAATAAGAAATGAAAAGGGTGAAGTCACTACAGACCCTGTGGAAATACAGAAGATCATAAACACCTACCTTGAGAACCCTCACTCACATAGATTCGATAACACAGAAGAAATGGACAGATTCCTAGAAACCTATGAATTACCAAAGCTGAATCAAGAAGCTGTAAAACTGCTGAATAACCCAATTTCAGCTAATGAAATTGAAAATGTAATTAGGACCTTAGCAACAAAGAAAAGCCCAGGTCCTGATGAATTCACTGCTGAATTCTACAAGAAATTTAGGGAAGACTTAATGCCAACACTCCTCAAATTCTTCAATGAAATTGAAAGGGAAGTAAGTCTTCCTAACTCATTCCTGGAAGCAAGTATTACCCTAATACCAAAACCAGAGAAAGACCCAACCAAAAAAGAAAATTGCAGGCCAATCTCCCTAACGAACATAGATGCAAAATTCCTCAATTAAATACTGGCAAATAGGATACAGAATGTTATCAGGAAGATTATGTACCATGATCAAATGGGATTCACACCAGGAATGCAGGCATGGTTCAACATACGCAAATCAATAAATGCAATAAACCATATCAACAGGGTCAGGAACAAGAATCACATGATCATCTCAATAGATGCACAAAAAGCTTTGGACAAAATCCAACACTCATTCATGATAAAAAGTCTACAGAAAATTGGAATAGATGTTCTCTCCCTCAACCTGATAAAAGCTATATATCATAAACCAACAGTCAACATCTTACTAAATGGAGAAAAACTGAAAACTTTTGACCTAAAATCAGGAACAAGACAAGGATGTTCATTATCACCACTTCTATTCAATATAGTTCTGGAAATATTAGCCAGAGCAATTAGACAAGAGAAAGACATAAAGGGAATAAAGATAGGAAAGGAAGAAGTAAAATTATCACTCTTTGCAGATGATATGATACTCTACATAGAAGACCCCCAAAAATCCAGTGAAAGACTTCTAGATGTAATAACCAAATTCAGTAATGTTGCTTGGTACAAGGCCAACACTCAAAACTCAATAGCATTTCTGTACACAAACAACAAGTCACTGAGAGAGAAATAAGGGAAACCACACCCTTCACTATAGCATCCAAAAAAATGAAATACTTAGGAATCAATCATACAAAGGAAGTAAAAGATCTGTACAGTGAAAATTACAGTACTCTGAAAAACGAAATTGAAGAGGATTTCAGAATATGGAAAGATATTCCCTGTTCATGGATAGGAAGAACAAACATCATGAAAATGGCCCTTCTCCCAAAATTGTTATACAGATTTAACACAATCCCAATCAAAATACCACTTTCCTACCTCACAGAGCTAGAGAAAATGTCCCTGAAATTCATCTGGAAACAGAAAAGACCTAGAATACCAAAGGAAATTCTGGGCAACAAAGGGAAGGCAGGAGGCATCACAATCCCTGACTTGAAACTATACTACAAAGCTACTGTGATAAAATCTGCATGGTACTGGAATCAAAACAGACCTGAAGATCAATGGAATGGATTAGAAGATACATCCACAACTACAAACACACTCAGCCACCTCATCTTTGGCAAAGGGGCCGAACATGTACTTTGGAAGAAAGATAGCCTTTAACAAATGGTGCTGGAAAAACGGGCTTTCCATATTCCATAAACTAAAACTAGATCCATGTCTATCACCATGCACTAAAATAAAGTCAAAATGGATCAAAGATTTGAATATTAAAACAGAGACACAAAACCTGCTGGAAGACAAAATAGGTAAAAATCTTGATGACATAGGCGTAGGCAGAGAGTTCATGTACAAAAATCAAACTGCATGGGAAACACTTCCCAGAATCAACAACTGGGATCTCGTCTTACTAAAAAGTTTTTGCATGTCAAAAGAAATCTCCAGCAGAGTGAAAAGAAAACCCACTAACTGGGAAAATATCTTAGCCAATTGTCCATCAGACAAAGGACTTTTATCTAAAATATGTAAATAATTAAAAGAAATCATGCCCCTAAAATTCAAGTACCCAATCCAAAAATGGGCATCTGAGATGAATACACACTTCTCAGAGAAAGAAATACAAATGGCAAATAGATATATGAAAAAAGGTTCAACATCAATAGTTATTTGGGAAATGCAAATTAAAACAACACTGAGATTTCATCTCACTGCAGAAACAATGCCAAGATTAAAAATTCAACTAAGAGTAAATGCTGGAGGAGCTGTGGGGAAAAAGGAACACTTCACTGTTGGTGAGAGTGTATACTGGTGCAACCACTGTGGAAATCAGTGTGGAGATTCCTCAAGAAGCTAGGATTTAAAGATCCCATTTGACACAGCTATCCTGCTTCTGGGAATTTTCAGAAGAACTGAAAACATCATACCACAGTGATATTTGTGCACCCATGTTTATAGCAACCCAATTTGTAATAGCCAAATCATGGCAATAACCCAAGTGCCCATCAATAAAGGCATGGATAAAAAAGATGTATTTTTATACAATGGGGTACTACTCAGCTATCAAGAAAGATTGCATTGAGACTTTGATAAGTAAATGGACATGGCTTGAGACCATACTCATAAATGAGATTAACCAAACTCACATGTGTAAATACCACATTATTTCCCTAGTGTAAGAAACTGAAGCAGTAATATGATCCAAAATCTACAAAAAATACTGTGCAAGGGTAAGAAACTGCTCAAAGAGCAAAAGTAATTGGGAAAGGGAAAAGGAGGAAAGAAGGAAGGGAAAAGGAGAAACACATAAAACTGTATATACGTATATGTAAGATAACTAAAATGTGTACACTGCTGAATGTATTAGTTATTGAGAAAGATTTGTTAATACTCATGATTAGATCAATTTTACATGTCTATATCTGTTAATCTAAACAATCATGTTGAAGGTAACGATATGCAATATTGCAACCATCGTCAAGTTCCTATCATCTTGTTTTGTAAACCCCAATATTACTGTTGTGGATTTGCTGTTGTCATTTGTTTGTCTCTTTTGCTTTTTGTCTTTCTTATATATGTCTTTTTTCTCTTAAATAAAACAAAAAGTAAAACTAAAACTAAAAACAATATCACACTCACCAAAAAACCAAAACCAAGCAATGAGAAACCCAGATAAACAAAAATTCAAATAGGGACCAAAGGCAAAGAAAAATAGAAGAAGAAAATGAAGAAGAAAGAGGAGGATGAGAAGGAGAATGAGAAAACGAGAAGGAGAAAAGGAAAAGGAAGAAGAATTTTTACTTGTGATTTGAAGCTTGTGGTTATCTTCTGGTGTCTACAGTTTTTTCAGTGTCATTTTCAAGGGGAGACTGCTCTTGCTTGTAGGCAAGGGACTCTCTGAGAGCCTAGATCTGTGCTGGTTGACCCCAGTCAGCCTGTAGTAGGATGTGGTTGGGGTGCTGGTTCTGGGACTTTAAAATCCACAGAAATTCAGATTGAATCTGGCCTCTGGCCATGCAAGTGGACCTTAAATTGTTTAGTTTATCACAGTCTGGGTGTCTCTTGATGGCCTGACCACTGCTCCCTGACCATGGGTAGTTATCTCCTTTGGTTGCCCATCACCCAGTTGCTGTGAGAGTTTAACAGTGGGATCCCTAGGACTAAGAAAACATGTGGCTGATCTGAGTCCTGGGCTTAATTGGCCCTTCCCTAAAATGGCATTATCCAGGGGAAAGAGCAGACACTTGGCCATGAGTCACTCACTAACTGTTGTATCACACAACATCCGCTGCTCCATTTCACTGGTCTGTTTCTTCCTAAAGGTGTTTGGAGTCATCAAGCTTTACTGTGTCTCTGTAGATTAAATCTTCCTTTCTTTAGTCATGAGCCAAAAGTTAGGAAGAAAGTGAAGATTGCTTCTTCTTTTTCTGCATTATTGTCTGTCTCTTCAAATTCTCTGTGGGCTCCAATTTTCCCTTTGGATCCTTTCTGGGTTCCAGGGATCCACCTCCCTCCTTATTTTCTTCACCAAGTTGTTATTTTCCAGTGTCTGGATTCTGGATCTTGGAGTAGTTCATTTATTGCTGCTTACCACTCCACTGCCTTCCCAGAAGTTCCTTATTTCAACACTTTATTATGAAAAATTTTGTACATAAAGAATTGGCAAAAGAACTTTAAAGTGAGCATGACATTAAAAATCTATAATTAATGTTTTAGTATATTTCCTTTTCTCATGTCACCCACTTATATATCTTTTCTACTCACTGACCCATCTTTTTTCATGAATTTCAAGTTATGTTATAGTCGTCAACACACATCACCCTTAAAACTTGCAAATCACAAACTAGCATTCAGTATTTGATTACATTTAAGACAAAATTTGTATACAGTGAAATGCACAAATCTTATGTGCACCATTTGATGAGATTTGAAAAGTGCATACAGACTTCCAATGCAGTTTTGACATGTTAAGAGCTTGGAAATAAACACTCTCATCCTTGCAACAAAAATAAGAGCTAAGCAAACTGAAAATAACAATTTTTCATATCCTGTTCAGAGAATAAGGTCACATTGCAAATTGCCACCCCTAAATCTGGAGAGAAAGGCTAATAGAGAATCACAGGTGAGCCCAGCTTACTTTTACCTTGAGCAGAAGCCACTGGATCTCTAAAATTATAGAACACTTCACTGATGATTTTGACAAATTTTGGAGGCTGAGTGTGGATAAGTTTGATTGCAAGAAAACTTTGGAGGTCTAGATTAGGGAGGCCTCATTCATTCCTGGACTTTACTTCCAGGAACTCAAGCAGGTACTCAAGGTGAAGATCTTAGAAAAGTTCCCTCAGGTTTCTGGCAAAAGGAAGGTTAAAACTACCACTTTGAAACATATCCAGTGCTTTCTCCATTAAGAAAGGCCTACTCACTAAGAGAAGCAATTTTTCCAGAGTCTTGTCCATCTGGTAAAAATACAACCAGTTAACTTTAGGCAATTTGAACCTGTATTAGTCAGGATTTTACCAGAGAAAACATATATAACACAAGATACACAAATGTATAGGAAATTACAAGTTTGGCTATGATGGTCAGCCAAAGAGTCGGATGAGGAAGCATACAGAGGGTGTGTCTGAACGCCGGAGGCCAAAGGATTCAATCCAAGGTCTGGAGTTCACCTCAGTGTTACATGCAAGTCTGCACCAGCAGGCCAGTGGGTCTGTGACAGAAAGCTGAAGGGTCTACACCTGAAGGCTGAAGAGTCTATGCTAGAAGGCTGAAGGATTCAAGGCAGAATCTGGAGAATCTGCACTGGAAGCCAGGAGAAAACATCCAAGCCGAAGGCAAAGACTGGAGCTCCTCTGAAGAATGGAACCTCATTCGTCTTTCCTCCTTTCTTTTTTTACCACCCAGGCAATGAGCCACCCTAAGGTGGGTCTTCTACACCCTAGGATGTAGAATTGGCCAAACCAATTTAGTTAAGCTTCTAAATGTCTCAAGTTGACATAATCACTCAACCACTACAATCCATCCCTTGTCAAATTGGCAACCAGACACATTTTTTAACCAGTCTCCAAATACAAAGACATGCATATATTTGCACCTAACATGTTATAACTATCCTGCATACAAATGGAAATGCACTAATTCTCTTACCAGAATAGAATGTGGATTTTCTTTGGTTGATGGTTACTCTTATCAGTTCATAACTTTAACATTATAACACAAAGGGCTGGGAGTTTGGCTCAGTGGCTTAAGCGCCTGTCTGGTAGGTGCAAGGTTGTGAGTTTGATCCCCGGTGCCGCAAAAAAAAAAAAAAAAAAAAAAAAAAAAAAAAAAAAAAAAAAAAAAAAAAAAAAAAAAAAAAAAAAAAAAAAAAAAAAACCATTATAACACAGGTTTAACAATCCCCGAGAACCAGCATTAAGTCTATCAATATTATACTGTATTAGAACCATATTTGGGGAGAAATAGTAAATACAATCCTTTGTCTTTAGCTGATCACAGGGTTGTAGCTGGTATTTAGAACTTCCTTCCTCCACTACCCACTCTGTATTCCCTTGGCCCTCAGCAAGCACCTCAGCAGGTCTCGGTTCTTTCCCTGGTGGAGTGACCCACACCTTCATTCCTGAAGGTTCTGGACCACTCATCACTCTGCCTGGATTATGTTGTTGTAATTTCCCATTGACTTTAATAACAGGGCATGATAGTACTAAAAGGCACCCTAAGGGATCTCCTGCACTCCACATATATTCTTCCTTTCCTCCATTGTGGAGTAGTCCAATTTCCCCCTTGATAGTCTTGGTCAATCACCCCTGACAACACTGTGACTCCCTATTTAGCTTGTTTCCTCAGAGGCATGAGGAGACCAAAATGACCAGGGGGAAGTCTTAGCTTCCAGTTCAATGGTACCATTGTCGTGCTTCCTGGTACAAACCTTCCTCCCTCTGAAACTAAGACTTCTAAGGCAGCAGAACATTAGGTTGTGGGGACAGGAAGCAAAAATTTTGCTAGTGGATCACTAGGGGTAATGGTGAGTGGTACCATTCCTACTTCCAACCCTTGATTCCTGGACCCATGAATCCTGGCTATAGGAGACACAGTGCCATATAGTGGATGCTGATTCAAAGCATATACAGCCTTTGAAGTATCTTACCCCAGCCCTGCAAGCTAGTGCCACCTAACTGGTGTTGTAACTGTGTCTTCAAAAGACCATTTTACCTTTCTATCAATCGAACCCCACTCTCAATATCAATTTTTGTTGTAGTCAGGGGTTGCAAGGAGAACAATTACATACAGGACACAGAATTTATAATATTATTTTATGATGATCACCCAGAGTTAAATACAAGAAAGTACAGGAAATCCGTCCACAACACTGAAGACCTAAAAAATCCATCTGAGGGCCTAGATCCCACAACAATGTCCTGCATGAGTCCAGTTGAAGACCTAGAGCCCATGACAATGCCTCCCACAAGTCCAACTGGAGGCCTGGAGCCCATGACAATGACTCATTGTTATGGATTACAAACTGGTGGTCAGCTTAGCACCAGCTTCAGCTGGTGTTGAGTTAAAGATGTTCCACCTGAAGAAAGTTGCCAGCATAAATAGGGACGTGGGGAAGAAGAGCCGGGCATTGAGGGTTCTTCCAAGAGTTGCTGTTGGAGCCGCTGGTTCTCCTGGAGGTGCTTGTCATGCTGGCTTCTCCAATGTGGATTTGGCCATTATCATCGGAGGAGCTCGGGACCTCATCGGTGAGAGTGGCTGTGGTTCATGTTGCGGGAGCTCTGCTCCTCACACTGTGCATCGCTTCCTGGCTCCAGAGGGGAGGCTGTGTGCTGGAGAAGCTGGTCACGCTGGGCTTCCTGACCTTTGCTCAACTGTTCTCCATCGTCGGAGGAGCGCGGGACCTCGTCGCCATTGGGGATGGCTGTGGTGCTCTTCAGGGCAGCCCTGCTTCTTCTTTTGAGCGTGACTTCTCGGCTCCTACGTAGAACCCTCAAACCACTGCACAGCTCCTTCACCCTGCTGGCATAGACTTTCTGGTTCCACTGCTGACCTGTGGCCTTCCCAGCACAGAACCGTAAATAAACTGGTGTGAGCCCTTATTGGGGGCTCTTAGATTCCCAGTTGGTACTGTGGGAGGCATTGTCATGCATTTGGGTCTCTAGTGGGACTCTTGCATGATATTGCTGTGGGATCCAGGCCCTCGGCTATCCTGGGTCTTAGTACTGTGGAAGGATTTTCCTGCACCATCTTGTGTTTAACTTTGGGTGATTATTATAAAACAGTATTACAAACTCTGTGTCCTGTATGTAGTT
>RJWM01042551.1:0-14285 GCA_004363535.1 Dasyprocta punctata | reverse complement strand
GCACCTAGGCAGGCATGGTGGCTTAATTGTAGCACTCAGGAGGCTGAGGCAAGGTTTGCCAGGAGTTCAAGCCCAGCCTGAACTATACAGTGAGATCCTGTCTCAAAACAAGAACAGAAACAAAAACAAAGGTCTAGTTTACTGGAAGACAAAGCTCTAAATGGAGCCTTAGAAGAACTCTTAGTCAAGTTCTTACTATCTTATGGTATGGGTCTCAAGCAAAGTTCTGGAGGGAAGCAGAAGTCAAAGCATCTTAGGGTAGCTCTTAGGGTAGCAAAGAGCAAGAAGGATTCAAATGTCCTCCACACCCTTTCTTACTACCCCTGGGTCCCACCCTACCAGTTTCTCCTTTGTGCAGTAAGCTGGAAAGTTCTTGGATAAGATGTCTGCATACTGCATCAGCACCTTCCCGATGGTCTGAGAAAAAAGGAGAAAGGAAAGGAAAGGGAACCCTTAGCTCTCCACTCAGAAATCTTACCTGAGGTTGCACTTCTCATTCTAGAAAAATAACATCAGGGAAATAAAGGGAATCTCACGGGAAGGGGCAAAGCTCCCTTTCAAGCACAGAAAAGCACAAAACAGGCAAGGTCTGCCCCAGACATAAAGGGATAAAAGGATAATGCTGGGCCTTACCTGAAGGCTATTTTAGACACAGATTAAACTCAGAACTGTGACCCAGCTGTGAGCATAGTGGTGATACAGAGGAAGGGGCATAATAATCACCTTAGCAAATCTTCTCATATAGTGGGCAAGGATGGTGGGGTCTGGGCACTCCAGCTTCCGGATGATTTCGAAGCTCTGGTTGAGCTGTGTGAAGACATCCACCACAGAGCAGGAAAAGAGCGCGTGCTCTGATGTCTGCTGAAACTAAAAAGCCACATACAGGGTGATCATCCACAGCCGCTACCTTTGCTCAAGCTTGTGAGGTTTGAAAAGGCTCTACCCAGCAGGGGTGGCTCAGTAGCTCTCCATAGTCCTGCTGCAGACTCCACAGGGCAGGTCCAGCCAGCCTGGCGGAAGCCCAGGAACTGCTGCCATGGTAAATGCTGAATGACCTGGCCTGGCCCACGCAGCCCAAGTTCCCAACTTACCCCATCCTTTTTATCTCGTTCCAGGGCCCCACGCAGGAATTCCAGGGACACATCCTCATTTTCATCTAACCACTGGAGCACAAACTGCTCAAACCACCTGCAGCCAGAGAAGGAGGTTGAAGGTAGTGATTGGCATAGGTTATATACCTGACAGTGTACCAGACTGGGGTCTTCTGGAAGGCAAGGCATGATGTGATAGTTTTCCCAGAACTTTCTGCAGAAGTGCCTGGAACAGGCAGTCCCAAGATTGGTTGTTGAATTGAATTGAGGATACTAGCCCTGCCAATCCAGGGGTCCCCTTCCATCCCTCTACATAGGGTTCAAATGACTCACGCTGGGTACTCGGGGACCTGCCCCTGGAGGGCAGGCAGATCCCGCACGTATTCATTGTGGAGCCACTTCACCTTGAAGTGCAGATTCATGTAGTCAGCACTCTTACACAGCCGGTCTTTCTCATGCTCTAGTTAAAGGAAAGAGGTTGGGTCAAGTCTCAGCAGTAAAGGTCAGGGCTCCTGAGCTTTGCCATGACAGCAGATCTGGTTATGTGGCTCTATCAGATGTCTTAGAAGACAGGCAGTTCCCAACTTCCTCCTCTCAGTCATCTCCCCTGCCACTACTATGGTCAACCACTTCCCAAGACCTGGCCCAAATCTTCCACTAGAGATACTAAACAAGATTCCCATATAAAGTCTATAGTCTTCTTGTTCTAACTTTCAAAAGAATAGTGAGGTCACTGGCCTTTGGTGAAGAAGAAAAAGGGAGGAGGGTGTGAATGCTGATTAGTGGGGACAGTGGTTTTCTGGAGAGAGACAATGGTTTTCTAGGGTTTTAAAAAATCTTCGTAGCAAGGTACTCTCTAGACAGGTTTAAATGCAGAGATGTTAAGTTATGCTTGGTATGAATGGGTCAATGATGCTACACAGAGACACAGAAAACCCAGGAGGATCCAAATTGACAGAAAGGCAGTTGAGCAACCGTATATAGCAGCATCTTGAGGTAAACTGAAGGGCTTCAGGGCAGAACTGTGATACAAAAAATGAGCTCTCAGGGAAGTACACAAATAAGGACAGTCAGTTGGGAAACTATGGAAACAGAGTCAGATGAAAGGGCTATGATGCTGCAGAAAATAGAGGACTATTATTACGGATTTGAAAGGTCATCAAATGGAATCTCAAAGAGTCTTCTGGAAAATATAGGACTTAAAATCACTCACATCTGGCTCAGAGTCTGGAGCACTGGCCAGACCCACAGGTTCTCCTCTGTTGGAGACCACAAATTATAAACTGAGGCTAGGACCCAGAGGCCTTAATGGTCCCAAGATGCTGTGATGCCCCAGGGCAAGACTGCATCTGCTGAAGACATCCTGGATCTTTGAGAACACAGTAGTAATAAAAATAGGGTATCACCTTGGGGAAAGGACAAACTCCTTAACCTGCCATCCTCCCCACTGTCCTCATCGACATAAAGATCCTTATTAGCATAAGGTGGAGCCCTCTGAGTCTTCTGACAATTCCTTCAATGACTGTATACACATAATAAATAGCGGCTACCTCAGAGTGTCTTTTTGCCCATCCTGAGGCATTGACCACCCAGTCCCCCTCTTATGAATTACTAAATTTGTTTCTGTTTTTTCTTCATTCTTTGCTGTACTCCTCATACAGGAAGTTGGGAATCTTGGCCAGGTCACTCATATTCCTCACTCCCCATTCCCTTTATAGTTGAAGCATTAATTTGAAAAATGAATGTCAATTGTATGCTGAAACTATATAATGGTAAAAGCAAGCAAATGGGGAAAGTACTAAGCAACAGAGGAAGAGAGGCCAGTGTCTGGGGATCATTGCTAAACTTTGGGATGCCATGGGAGATGCTCCTCCAAGTCCAGGCAGAACATCCGGAGTGAGGGCACTGGCCCTTGTGAATTAATGCAGTAGATACTGAGCATGGAAATGGAAGCCTGGGGTTCGGCCTCAAAAAACTTCAGGTCCCCCAAGCACTTGGGAAGCTGAGGCAGGAGGATTGCTGCAATTTCAAGACCAGCCTGAGTTACAAGGTGAGCTCAAGGCCAGCCTGAGCTGCATAGCAAGACCCTGTCTCAAAAAGACAAACAAACGAACAAAAAATCAAAAAAACAAACACACACAAAAAAAGACTTCAGGTCCCAGGACTTCTATCTCCTGGTATTGTAGGCAGCATCAACCCAACCTGAAGCTGCACTTCCTGTCTTCTACGAAGCAGTGAGCAGGAGAAGGAAAAGGTATTAAGCCTAGAGGTAAAGGCACAACAACCAAAAATTCTTACCAGTAGGAAAGAGCACTTTTCGAATACGAATGACAGTGGTTGCTTTGACAGAGCAGAGACATCAATGAATAACAAAGAGTGGCAAAAGCTTGGGCTATAAGAGAGACTCTCTTCTCTACCCCACCCTCTACTGTTTTCAAACTAGTCCTAGACTTAGAAACACGAATCAGCACCACCAGGAATGCCTTCGCCCTTCATGTCCAGCAACTCATTGGAGTTGGGGCAGGGCTGCTTCAGGACTCCAGAGCTTTCTAACTATTTCTTCTTGGGACTTTCAAGTTATTGTATTTTGTTATGGCTTGCATCTAGATGTCCCTTCAAAGTCTCATTCACTCATAGGTGGGATTTTTTGGAGGGGGCTAGATTCAGGCTGTATAACACTGGGATGAAGGGTCATGATAACTAAATCGGTTTAGCATAGTTCTGGGTGTGGATAATGGAAGGCCCACCCTGGGTGTGGGTGGCTCAAACCAATAGGTTTACAGTCTGAATAGAATATAAAGGGACAGAAAAGAAAGCAGGCTTGCTGCTTGCTGCCTCCTGCCTGCTCTGCCCTGGACTGTTTCTGCCTCTGCCATGCCACACTGCTTCAGAGCCAGCTGAATATGGATTGAAACCTGTACAAACTGTGAGCCAAAATAAACTTTTCCTCCTCTACTAAGACATATTTACATACAATTCTTTCTCTGTCCATTATCTGTGCTCTGGCCCCAGGCTCCAATTTTTACATTAAATATTAACTGGTGATATAAACACTTCCAGATGAGTGCTAAAACACTGGTCATACTTCATACATTATTCCATCAGGCCTAGGGATCTCTGTTCCAGCAAAGTTGCTTGAGGTTTCTGTTGCCACTACTAGTGGTGGTATTAAATCTATCAGAAGGGGGAATCATGTTTCTATAACCTCCTGCTTCAATATCTGCTTTTATCCTTCCACCTTTCATCTTTGCAGAGTTCTTTTAGCCTTATCAGGTCAACTATCTATTTTGATGCTACTTCCTACAAATTTCTTTGGTTCTGGCAATGTGTATAAAAGGTTTTATTGGCACATCTCACTGTGTCTAGTCTCAATCTCCATCAATCTCCATATACAACTCAAGTAAAGTTGAACAGCGTATACCAACTAATCTTACCCTCTTGTTCAATGCTAAGCATCACCCTAAAATATTCCTTTCTCTATACTGACATCCAGTTAAACCACCAATTCCTGCTGATTTTACCTCCAAAATGTCATGGAATTTACCTATTTCTTTCTGGACACAACATTACTTGCTCGGGTCTGTTACCATGATCTCTAACCTGAATTACTAAAGTAGCCTCTAGACTGGTTGCTCCTTCCCATTCATTCTCCACTGTAGCTGGAGTGAGCAGCCTTTCTGCATGACACATCTGATCATGTCGATCCCTTGCTTATGTCAATGGCTACCAACTGCAACAGGATGCAGTCCTGAAACCTAAACATGACTTACAGCTTCCTTTGTGATCTAGCTGTCGTACCTCTCTGTCCTCATCTCTCACTGATCTCTGAAGAGCTAATCATGCTGAACAATGTTTTTATTTCTCCAAGCACACTAGCTCTCTGCAGACCTCAGGTCTTAGACATGCTGCATCTTTGGCATGAAAATGTTCTCACTATCATCCTTCCTCCTTAGCAGCTAACTTCTCTCATCCTTTGGGTTTCAGCTGATACATCTTCTCCTCCAGGAAGCCTTCTTAGGTTCTGAGTCTGGGTTACATGGTTCTATTCTATACGTGTAGCACCCAACTTCATCTTTTTGTGACCTTTATAACTTTGTATTGTAAATACCAATTTATATATAAGCTTTCTAGATTGTTTTTCAAGGGGTCTGTGAATTTCTCATCTCAGTGGGACTCCAACAGCTAGCACAGTGCCTGGTACAAAAAAAATACTCAATAAACACTTAGTAAAGGAGGTGGGAATTTGCTGCACAGGAGCAAGAAAAAACTTTCTGTTTCATATTTTTTTTCTTCCTTTGTTCTTTTTTTTTATTTTGAAAGATCTTACTATGTAGTCCAGACTGGCCTCAAATTTGCAGCAATCCTCCTGTCTCAGCCTCCCAAGTACTGGTGTTTCATGTTTTCATTGTAAGACTAGTTACACAGGTAGGTGTGTGTGTGTGTGTGTGTGTGTGTGTGTGTGTGTGTACATACGTGTGTACATGCACTAAAACTTGTTAAACTGTATTTTTTTTCCAAATTATATTCTTAAAGCACTTTTACTTTATTGTACATAAAATATACCTTAATAAAGTTGACTTAGAAAATATCTGGTAACTGGGCATGGTGGCAGAGGACTGTAATCTCAGCACCTGGGTGACTGGGCAGAAGGCCAGCCTGGGCTACATAGTGAGTCCAAGGCCACCCTAAACTGAATAGCAAATAAAATAAAATAAAATAAAAGTACAGGATTTTTGACTCTCCTTTCATAATCAGCATCAATGCTGCCCTTTTATTATCTAAGCCCCCGAATACCTCCTCCTCTCTATCTGCCCTCCAGATTCTGAGGTTTACTGGTCCTATTCCAACTTCTGTCCAGTGTTTATCAAAGTCGATTTTCCTTCTTGATTTCTCTGCTCAAATTCCAACTTATTCTCTCATTCCTAAATGATTACACAGCCCTTTCATTATTAATACAGTGGATCCTTGAGTTAAGATTGGACTAATTTATGAACAGTTTGAGTTATGACTGAAATTTTAGTTTTAATTTATGACCGAAGTCTTGAGTTATGAACTGAATGCTGGCTGCCTACGCTTCCCAGATGGTCTCAGATTAACCCTTAAAGAACTCTGGAAGAGCTGGGAGTGGTGGCGCATGCCTGTAATGCCAGCACTTGGGAGGCTGAGGCAAGAGGATTTCTCTGAGTTTGAGGCCAGCCTGAGTTCAAGGCCAGCCAGAACTATATAGGGAAACCCTGTCCCAGAAAGACCAAAAGAGTTTTGGAAGAAACATTATAATGTCCTTTCCTGTATAGGGTTAATTGAAAAATCCTGGGCCTATGTCTAATGACATTGAGATCTGCCCATATACAGGAGATTTTGAAGGCTGTGCAGAGGAAACTGAAACTTCAACTGACAACTTGACTTACAACCAGACCTCAGGAATGCATCGAGTTTGTAAGTCAAGGGTCCACTGTATTCTTTGCTTCTATCTTTCCCACTCCGAATTTCCCCTGACTTCTGCTGAAGTAAAAAATTTTTTAAATCCTACTTTGTTCACATTGTATTTCTGCCTATAATCTTTCTCATTGTTCCTGTTTTTGAGACAGGGTCTCACTATGAAGTTCAGGCTGATCTTGAACTCAAGGTGATTCTCCTGCCTCAGCCTCCCAAGTGCTGGGATTACAGGTGTGCACCATCATGCCCAGCTTTTTTTAACTGTTCTTAATAGCTAAGACTTACTCAGTGCTGAGCAGGTGCCAGGTACTATGTGGTTATATTTCATATATCTCAGTTCTACCATCAGCTCAATGAAATAGATGTTATCATCATTGTACAGATGAGAAAATTAGGAGCTCACAAAAATTAAGTAGCTGGATGCAAGGCTGCACTAAGTAAGCGGTGAAACTGAGACTTGAAACCAGGTCAATATTTGTTCATTCTCTTAAAGTGGTTTTCAACTTTTTTGTGTTGTTTTCAACATTAGCAGAACTCGTTTCAAAAAATGCCATACCCAGAATCTTATGGACAGTTTATAAAAAGCAAGCTGATTTTGCTGGCACTAGGTAAAAGGCCTGCAGTCTACCCCCAGGTTTCCCTTTTAACTTAGCTCCTGAGATATTTGTCTGCAAATTTCTGTTGCATCACACACCACCCCTCTCTTGTGGAGTTGATTCTTTTTCACAGATATTTATCTTTTCCCCAGGCCCACTGCAGCTGGAGTCCCTCAGGAACTTGGATGGAACTTCACACAGGCTGACGTGGGGGCCACATCCCAGGGTGGCTCCAGTGCTACTGCTCTGGGGCAAGATTACAGGATGCACATGTGTAGTCTGTGCTGTCACAAACCCGGTACAGATCTTCAAGATGCCTTTCAATCTCAAGATTCACTGATTCTAAACTTGAACTTCACAAGTTTAATAAGAGTCTGAGGGTTACTCATTTCCTCTCTACTCCACCAAATAACAGATCGAGACTGCCTTGTGTTTGTCCCAGACAACTCTTCCTTCCTTTAGATCCATCTTGACAGACTGAGGTGCTAGACTAACCTATATGAACGGACAGGGAAAGCAAATACATAGATGAGCATGGATGGTACACATGAGAGGGTCAGACACAGCCAGGGAGGAACATCTTTGTGGATCAATGTTGGATGAACATGATGAATAATAACATCTGTGGGCCTGCTCTACAAGAGGAGTGAGGGAAGAAGTGTCTTTTTGGTTTTGTCACACTGATCCAGAACACCTTTCAAGGGTATCCAGGCCTGTTGGTCCCCAATAATGAGAAAATAAAGATTTCTATCTTTGTTCTTAAGGTTTTCTGATTTTTTAAAACCGTAAAGATAAGAAGGGTGTGGTGGTGCACGCCTGTAATCCCAGTACTTGGGAGGCTAGGGTAGGAGGAATGCCACAAGTTCAAAGCCAGGCTGGGTTATGCAGTCAGTTCAAGGCTGGCCTGAACTACATAGTGAGACCCTGTCTCAAAAAAAACAAAACAAAAACCCCCAAAACCTATAAAGATAGGTTTCACAAAACCATTCTCTAGGAAGTGGGCTGCCTTCCTGAGAATGTTCACCATAGGAGGAGTCAATCTCTGGACTGGGAAAGTCTTGAACAAGAACTTGCTCTAAAGCTGGAAGGGGGAACCTACATCCACATAGGCATTTCCATTACTGTATTTCCTTTTGCCTACAGTTTTGCTACCCAAGGCTTCCTAAAGCCGACCCTCTCACCATGCCTAGAATCCCTCTAGTTTTCACTGCATTTATCCAGAATTCACAGTTGTCTGGGAGAAGAAAGGAACTGATTAAAAGAACCTGGAAGCTCACGCATCTGGGCAGATTCTTACCCTCCAATGCATATTTCATATCTTGGGCAAACAGATGCCACATCACTTCTGCACTGACTTTTCCCACATTCAGCTCCTGAGGAAACCTGGATGACAGAAGAAACCACAGTCAGAGAATAGACAAGAGCCATTTATTTGATTCATTCTAAGGTACCTAATTCTTAAAGATCATACTGAAGAGAAGAAAAGCCTTGGAATACAGCTAGGCTCAGTGTGAAGAAAAGGGACCACTGATAGCAGAAGTGGAGGCAAATCCCCTTTGGCAGGGTGGGTCCACAGAACAGAATGCCCAGAAGACAAGGAATTCAAGCCCAGAAGAGGGGTGTAAGACAGGCCCAGGATAAACTGGAGGAGAAAGGGGAAGTGGGTGGGTTTTAAGAAGGCCCCTCTTTATTCACAGTGGACAGACACATGTGCACATGGTCTTTAGATCCCCTGGGGCTCCCATGGCAGCCACAGTCCCAGAAGCGTCTTACTACAGAGCTTGATTCAGTCTGAGCAGGGCCCCCCATTATGTTTCCACACCTGTCTCCAGAAACAGTTACCCAGACAGATACAAGGGACAGAGGGACAGATGAACGGACAGGAAGAAGAGGTGGCACTGTAAACACACAGAGATAGGAAAGAAAGAGGCCGTTAGACAGATGGACAGATCAATCACCAACCAGGCTGGGACAGCTGAGGTGACACTCACTGGTTCAGCACAGGGGTATAGGAATTCTTATCTTCCTCTATGATTGACACAATGAGTGTGATGAGCTTGGGCCAGAAATCCAGGTTCCGAATGCTGGGCCCTTGTTCTTCTGGAGGTAGCTCCTGCTTCTTGTTCGAGAGGACACCGAGGGAAAGTGGGAGAAATGGAGTGTCTCAAATTGTCCTCTTTTGGTTCCCCTCCCATTCCCTCTTTCTTAGAATCAGAGACCCTTCCTCTCCTAGAACCTGTCTTCCACAAGACTGGCCCTGTTCTGTGACTATTAGGAGGCACCTCGTCCCTGGAGAACTTCCTTCCCCAGCTCCAGGGCATTGCCCTGATAAGCTCTGCCAGTCCAGGAGGCAGGCACAAAGATGCCCTTCCCCTTTCTCCTTGGTTCAGTTGCTGTGGGCAGATGACTCCTTGGCTGAAGTGAGCAACCCTCCTGACTCACTAAGTAGGTCTACTACTAAGTATGAGCCCCACTCCGGGCCACCCATCTCTTCTGGTGGTGTCTCTACTCTCTCTTTCCCCCACCACACATATGCAACTCAGCTTTCAGAGGCTCCTTCAGGCTCAATAGGAGCTAATGAACAGATCTTGCATGCATTTTGGCTTTTCAGTGGGGTAAGGCTTCTTTTGGCTTCCTGAAGGGCATTAAGGAAAAAAATCGTGTCTAGGGAGCTCTGCTTAGCTGGATAAGAAAGGGCTTGGCTTAGGAAGAGGCAAGGCAATGCAATAGTAGATTTCAGGAACAGTAGTCACTCCACATTCAGAGTCCAGACAGGACAGGTAATTATCACCACAGAAAGACTGGAAGAATGTTATCTCCTACTAGGGTAAAGGCAAAGGTGGCACTGCCCAGAACAGGGACAGAGCTTTTATGTGGATGCCACATGTCACTGCAAAGTCTCCAAGTCTTTAATAAGCCTGCATCACCAAGAGGTACTAGAAATCAGAGCAGAATTTACACTCTGTTGCTTCTACCTTCTTAATATCACCTATATACATTTCTTTTTTAAATTTTTCTGTCACTATGCTAGCTGAGGTGCTCCAATACCTCCTCTGGGGAGCTGTCAGGGATCTTTCTATAAGAAAAGCCTCACATTCCTCTGATTAATATCCTTCAGTTACGCTCAAATTCCTTAACTTGACACAAAGGTCCTTCAGAATAAAACGTGGTGGTGCATGCCTATAATCCCATCACTTGGGAGGCTGAGGCAGGAGGACAGCCTGTACTACACAGTGAGATCCTGTCTCAAAACAAACACAACAAAAAATAAGACCTCTCTCTCAGTCTCATTCTTTACCACTTCTCTTCTGCTGCATTCAACATTATACAGTAGACCACTACTTATTGTAGTTTTAGGATTCTACTAAGAACTTTATATGTAATATCTCCTTTGGCCCTTGCAACAACTCCACTTAGTAGAAATTATTATCACTTTCATTTTCAGACAAGGACTTGCCCAAGCACATACTGTTGTAAACAGCAGAACCAAGATTTGATCCCAGAGAGATGAATTCTGAAGTCTAATTAAATTGCTACATTTTCTTAAATTAATAATCCCATGCCTTCAAACATTCTATTTTCTCTATATGGTACCCCCACCCCACGGCCTCCTTTTTGAGCTAATTTCTACTTCCTCCTTAATCTTTAGGTAGAATTTTACTCCTAAGAAGTTTACTCTGACAACCCTGGTCTGGGCAGATGTCCTTCCTCTATTAACCTCTAGTACAGATACATCAAACAACTACAACTACAATTAAGTGTAATAATAAAAGAACAGTAACTGTAGTAATTTGCACCCCCACTACCAAACAATTAGCTCCCCAAAGGCACAGGTGAGTCTTACAGATGAGTCTTTGTATCTCTAATGCTTTGTTTGTTAGAGGAATGGATTAATGAATCAATGACAGAAGGTAAGTAGAAGAAAATGTTGAAAAATACCCTAAGGGTTTACTACACAATAACTACTGAAAAATGAGAAAGTATGATCAAGAGAAAGTAAAAAGCAACTAGCAAAATACAATCAGGTCCTTCAGTGGTTTGCAAGACCTCCTCAACCGCACAGCTGAAAGATTAAAGCTGAGAACAGTGTCTTCCCTGCTGAGAATCTCACTATCAGATGGCTGATAGAGGAGCCCTGAAGGTAGTAAGCAAAATAAAGACCCTGGGAAGACCTCCCATGGATGTCAGAACTGATGAAAAGTTTTATAAACCTAAGAAGAAAGCCTTAAATGTTTGGCTGGTGCAAAAACTACATTTGGGAATGAGAGGAAGTAGCACGAACAGAGTCTGAGTCTTTATTAAGGTGCTCGTAGGAAGTATTACAAATTGAATGTATCCTTTAGGATAAATCAATAGATTTAGACTTTTATCTTTCAGTGTTTATCTCGAATGTCACTTGTTTTATGTAGTTTTCTCAATATTTGATCATATCCTTTGTTCTTAGAATCCCTTTAATTTTACTGCTTTTTAAGATTCTTCTAACAGACTACTTTGAAGTTACATATATGCTCATGAAACTGTGAACTTTCCACAGGAGGAAAGGAACTTTCCTCAGGCCTGGCTTAGAATAAACATTCAATATCTACTTCTCAGATTGAGGGAAATCTACTCTGTCTTGTATAGTCAGCAAGACACTCTTAAGACAGGAACTATAACTGAGTAAGTGGACTCAGAACAAAGTCCTGGCTTTGAAATGAAAAAGGAAAGGATACAACTGAAAGGATCTAGAAAAATGTACTAAGTCACCAGTTATTGAATTAGAAAAGCCACCCTAAAATAGGTGAAGTAGCTCAGCTTCCCAGAAAGAGAGGGTCAGCCTTGAGAGTCAGCTGGTGAATATATAGTGGTACCTCGGTTTAGGAATTGAATTTGTTTTACAATTTTGGGGAGGATGGCTGTGTTTGTGTTTGGGTGAGGAAGATGGCGATGGTAGTGTTTGTTACCTAATGTGGAATTTGCTGAAAGCTTCTGTTTGTGAACTGAAGTATTACTGTATCTCAGAAGACCATGCACTGAAGGGAGATACGATCAAGAGGGGGAAAGAAAAAACCTTCCACAAACTAGAGCTCAGAGAGACAGCTACAGATCTCAGGAACATAGCATACAACCTACAGTAGTCCATATGAGTCATAAAAAATTTAACCTTAAGTGAAAAAGAAAAGTCGCTGGAATAAAGAGAACTCTACCACTCAACTAACCCCTGAATCATGCTCAAATTTAGGTTTACTTTCTTCAGTTCCAAAGTAAGTTTATTGTTGTCGTTTTTTGTTCAACTCAGCTGCGTATTATTTTGTCCCAGGGTCCCTGTCACTCCACAAATGTCTTTCACAATCTAAGTGTTCCACACTTCACAACTCAGTCTCCCTTGAGAACATCGAGGACTTTGGCCTGAGCTCCTTTCCACCATGATTCTAGCAAAGAAAAGCCCAAGTTTCCAAGAGCCAGTGTTAGCTTGCCTTAGCTGATCCTGAACCTCTTTTTTGTGCCACCATGCCCAGCAGATCCCAAACCTCTTACCAGCTGGTACTGGCGGCTGTATAAGTCATGGCAGTTGTTGAAGATATATTCATATGTGGAGTTCAAACAAGCCTTCACACAATCCTTTACCACCTGGCTGGCTCTTGGCGGACTCTGTAGTTCTTGCACCTGCCAATTAGCAAAAGAAATACAGGTTCAGGATCCTGCTCTCCTAGATGGAATAACCGCCTAGCATTCTCCCAAACCCACTCCAGGTTCCTTCATCCCTTTCTGGGTCCCTAGACCTTGCCCTAGATGAAACTGAAGGGAGCTAATGGGGAGAACTTCCAGGTCATCCTTGTTGAATCAACTGACATGGGCCTCTCAGACAGGTGTATGGAAATCTGAGCTTTGGGGTGACAAACTCCGTAGCCTCAGATTCTGCCCCACAATCCTTATTCTTTATGTTTTTGTGACCAAGTCCTCAGCCCAGCACCAACCAGCCCTGCCCATCCTTACCTTCATTCTGAAGAAAGTAATGCTGGTCAGCAAATCCACTGTGGATTTTAAATCCTGAAGCCGCTCAGGGCTCCCAGCAGGGAAATTATTCTGTTGCAAATCAAGCAAATGTAAGAAAGGAACACAGGAATAGGAAAACCTTCTCTACCAAAAACAACGAAATCAAGACCCACTGGGATTCTCTGTAGTTGAGTTAGGCAAAAACAGTTGTAACATTATAGGTCTCCCTCTTTCTTTTATATTGATGTAGGCAGGTCTTTCCTCAAAAGAGAGATCATCCACAGGTAGAAATGCAACACATCCAACTTCCCATGCTATGTGTGAGCATTTGTTCAAATACATGCGTGTGGGTGCACACATATATACACACACACACACACATTCTTCTTGAAGATTCTTACACTCAATGAATTCTTCAGAAGTCACAATCTAACTGTGTACCCTAGAATACAAGAAGAGCCACACTACAAACAAAACTTCCATCCAGGACCTGTACTTTCCATCCAGTAGACCCCAATTTTTCTCCCGTTCTGGAGGCAGGAGATGACAAAGTTCTGAGTGGGACTTCTTTGGAATGAGTTCCTTTCTTGCATGCCTCACTTCGTTACCCTTGGCATGAATTTTAGGAAGAAGCTGTCATGGAGAGTTGAAAAAAACACCAAGCCACTCTTCTCTTCTTTAAAGGTCAGTTTTTATTTATTTTATTTTTTTCAAATTTTTATTTATTTATTTATTGTCTGAGACAGGATCTCACTATGCAGTTCAGGCCGGCCTTGAGCTCACTTTGTAGCTCAGGCTGGTCTCAAACTCATAATGATCCTCCTGCCTCAGCCTCCCAAGTGCTGAAATTATAGGCCACCATGTGCCACCATGTCCGGCTAAAGGTCAATTTTTAAACATTCAAGTGGCTATCTATGTCAAAAATAAGGTGTACAGTCATTTTTCAATTATTCATGCAAAAGGGAGACATTGAAAGTACAGATAATTAGCCGGGCGTGGTGGCGCACGCCTTTAATCCCAGCACTCGGGAGGCTGAGGTAGGCGGAGCGTTGTGAGTTCGAGGCCGGCTTGGGCTACAACGCGAGCGCAAGGCCGGTCTGAGCTACATAGTGCGACCCTGCCTCACAAAACCAGGGCCGGGAGTTTGGCTCAGTGGCTTAAGCGCCTGCCCTGGCAGGCGCAAGGC
>RJWM01042550.1:0-14288 GCA_004363535.1 Dasyprocta punctata | reverse complement strand
ACGTACCCTTTCCTCACACTCTGCTCGTTGTCTCTGTGTGTCTTACACGCACATACACACGTGTGCATACTCACAAAAATGGTTTGTGACAGAATTCAAAATGCTTTATGATAATAATTTTCTTTACATTTTTTGTTCTTTAAAAATCTCACTTCTCTTTATTCAAGATCCTGAAAAAAACTTAATCACTATGTGAAATTCTCTTCTTAAAGCCCTTTCCAATCGTGACGCTGAAGTCCAACATTTCCCAGCAATGGAGTGAACATGACAGTTTTCTTCGTAAACCTGTATTTTTATCAAACTTTACTCTTTTGGAGCCCGAGCACCAGACGGGGGTGGGCAGTGTGGCCGTGGAGGCCGTCGAAACCGGCTGTCTGGAGTAATCCGGGACGCAGATTCCCAAGCACACGCAGTAGCGGGGCGGCATCTGGATCAACCCGGAATCAAGCACCACGTGATTTGTTTAATCACCAGCTGCAGATTATCAGCTTATTCAGAATATGGACTCTCTTTGGGGCATTCTACACTGGCTCATTTTCTGCAAAGCCAAAGGAGTGTTAATAACCATCTAATTTACACAGCGCAGTCCCGTGTGCATCTGTGCCATCCACGGATCCTTCACAGTAACCACTGGATCTAAAGTTAAGAGGGGGCACCCATTTCTGTCAGCATCTACCGGTGTCAGGGACTGCTCCTGGAATTTCACTCACAGCTCCCTCTGTCCACACTAGCACTGTCCTGGAATACTTGGGAGTGTGAACTATCTTCACCCCAAAACAAGACAAGGACCTCAGAAAAGTGAGCATTTTCTTGTGTTTTAAGTGAGGTTCTTGGTTTCCTGGTCTTATATTGAATGAAACTGAAATCTAGATTAATATTATTATTATCTTCTTCTGTTATTCCAATGTGTATATTTAGTGAGAGTGTGAGCTGTTCAGGCTCTATATTATATTCTAGATTAACAAGAATTTAGATACTTTTGTCATTCTTAATCAACTTGAATTTCTGCTGAATTGAATGAATTAAAAAAGGTACCAGAAGAAAGCAACTAAAATTTCCTGAAATCACAGGGTAATTGAAAGGTAAAGAATTAACCTATGTTAAAACAGTTTAGTTCCTCCAGCTAAATTTTTATCAAGTAGTCCAATAACTGCATTTTGTAGACAGTAAATGGTACTGTGTACAATGTCTCGGATCAGGTGTTAGGTGACAATTTTTTTTTCAAGATGAAACATGCATATTTCCTAGCATCTGGGCTTATTTTAAAAGTCAAATTGCGCAAGCTAACATGGCTTGAAATTTAATCTCACCACTCCCAGCATGGTAAATAAGACATGACAAGGTAAAGTCTATAAAGAAATGCCAAAGAATGTACTGAGATTGAAAAATATGTTTGGAAATCATCGTGGTTGCCACCCTCGTCTGCGAGGAAGATAATTACCAATCAAGGTGGAGACGAAGGGGGAGCTGGGGTCGAAAGGACATCTGCCCCTTCCTCGCTCCGATCTGTGCGACTCCAGGTGGAACACGGGCTCCTGAGAGAAAACCGGAAAGTGCTGTCAGTGCGCCAGCTTAAGTACAAATTCAATGGCTTTGATAAAACGTATTAAAACAAACTCTCCAAATACTGTGCCAGTAACGTTGAGCGATTCAGGAACTAACTGGGTTTTGTACACAAGTGTGAAGGCTTTGCAGACCTCTATGCAAATCTCACCCTTTAAAAGTATGCAAGTGATGAAAGAAATTTTTAGCAGTTTTTGTCACTTGATCAGGAAATACTGGTTATTATGAGACTTGTCAGTTAAATGTTCCAAAGAAGTTGAAACTTGATGAAAAAATGTTCCTAAAAAGGGATTCAGTGATAAAAACAGCATCCTGATTATATACCAGACATGCCGAAGTGATTGTCTTGAATAGCTTGGAAAGTAATAAGGATGAAAGTTACTATTAATAATCCAGAATACTTATTTTCAATCATTTGTATTTATCATATACTTTGTATAAATATTCAATGTTTAATAATTTAAGGAATGATTAATCCATTATTACTGGGTTATATGGATTGAATGCCATATTATGCACTATCGCATTTTATTTTTTAGTATATGGCTTTGCAAGAATAAGAGATTAAATATAAGTATTTCCATAAGATACTATTTTATTGACTTCTGTTTCAAGAATATAACTACAGCCGGGCGTGGTGGTGCACACCTTTAATCCCAGCACTCGGGAGGCTGAGGTAGGAGGAGCATTGTGAGTTTGAGGCCAGCTTGGGCTACAATGTGAGTGCAAGGCTGGCTTGAGCTACGTAGTGCGACCCTGCCTCAAAAACTAGGGCTGGGAGTTTGGCTCAGTGGCTTAAGCACCTGCCTGGAAGGCATAAGGTTGTGAGTTCAGTCTCTGGTGCCTCCCCCCACCAAAGTATAACTACAGATTTTTTTTCTGAATGTCCCAGAATTGAGAATTTCCATTAGTAGACTTTTTCTGTGACTAACCTCCAATAAGTGCAAGTAAGTTCTTTAGGGAAGTAACAGTAAATGTTGCTACTGAAAATCTGTAGGAGAAAAACTCATTGCAGTAGAATACTCCTGACACTGCTCATGGTGGTACCTGTGAGGGACCCTGCCCAACTGAGAGGCGGGGACCCATGCACAATCCCTGAGTGCCAGTGGCTGCTGGAACTTGGAGCACTTCTCTGGGGCTTTGTTTTAACCTTGCTGGTCACCCTGTGTTTTCTACACATCATTTGTTCTTAGTCTTCCTTTCTTATCTGACACACTTTCCACTTTCTCTCTCTGATGTTCCCAAATCTCCACCCTGAAGTAGCCATTTCAAAACCTTCCAGTAAACACTGACTTCTGCTGGCCAGCTGCAGCGTCCCTCCAGTGCTGTCCTCGGATTTGATGCATGGAGGTAGCCCTACTGTGGCCCCAGCTCGGAGGTGTGGCTAAATTGGTATGTCTAGCCACAGAGTTTCACGTCTTCCGCTACTCTCCACAAAGTAGAAAGTGTGAACGGCAGTAATCTGAGAAATGTCTGTGTTTTGCATAGGTAGCAATTAGCAAGGGCAAGAATGCAGTTTTGTCCAAATGAGAAGGGATCGTAGGTCCTCCTGGAAAGTGCTCAGGATGGACTTCACCTAAACGTGCGCCACAGGTCCGCGGCATGATGTGGAGGAGGGAGTGACCAAGCGGACAAATCTCACACCTGTTGGCCTCTTCAATCACAGCTACTTTGTAAAATTTTTGTAAAAGAGTAATAGGGTATACATTTTATATTTGTTCCAATACTGTCAAATGTCAGGGTCACTGAAAGCCCATGAAGATAGATGCTAAACTGTTTGAAATCAAGGTTTTCTATGGTTTAAAACTTCTACCACACTCAGCTTTTCATCTCCAGTTACGGATGAGGTGGTTTTATCTATGGGTACACAGTACTTAGATTCCTTCCATAGCAAAACTCAAAGTGAGGAGTGAAACAGCGCACTGCTCATTTATTTAGGGGAGTGCAACACATGTGTTTAGACTGAAACTGTCAAGTAGTGAAAGAAACAGAAAACGCGAACTGACAGAGTTCCACAACCTGGAGAATCCTGGCTTGTGGGTGAGGGACACACAGTCACAACTGTTAACAAAGTGATGTTTCCTCAATGGACACCATAATCGAGGGTCCTGAGGACATTGTTCAGCTGTGGGGTTCAGAGGTGTCTGTGTCAATGAGCGCTGGGGACATGGGTGTGGTACACTTTCAGGAGAAGTTAAGTCAACAGGAGGCTGGGTTCACCAGGGAACCCGAAATCCTAACATTTTGCAAATAATGAAGTGGAACACACAATCATTGAGAAATTTTTATTTATCGATGAAGTACAAGTCTATGCAATATCTACATTTATTTGAATATCTGAAAAACACACGCTCTTAGGAAACCTCAGACTTGACAGTACGCAGGCACTCAGGCGTTGCTAGAGTGACGTCTGTGTCCCCTCCTAGTCAGTGCCTCTCTGGGCTCCCACATGCCCCGCACCACGTCCCGGTCCTCCCGTGCTCTCACTGGCGGCCCCTCCTCAGATCCACCAGCCTTCAGCCCTAACCTCACACCAGGGGCCGCGTCGCCCACAGCAGCTGCTTGAGGGCTCTGCTGCGTGACCACAGCCTCGCGCCCTTCCAGCCCCCGTGTGCTGGGTCACAGTGGTATCCAAGCTCCTCAGCTTCATCCAGCCTCCAGAATCGCAGCCCCTTTATTTTTAAAAAAAAATCCAATGTTCCTTTCCCCGTGCTGCTCTAGTGAGCTCTCGCCCTGTGCAGCATCCCACCGCCCACTTTTTGTCCTCTCTTTTCTTGAGTGTAGGCTCCTGATCTGCGCCAGAGCAAACTCCGCAACCATAGTGATGGCTACGTTACGGTGTGCACTTGTGCCGCAGCATCACGGGACACTGCACAAGGACTCTGTATGAGTCCGTTTACAAATAATCGTGTTAAAGAAATAGTAAATACATTTGCATTCACCAGGATAGCACAATTACTATACCAATAAATACTTTAATTTCTAATATAAAAACTAAAGAATATAACACAATGACTGGCAATCAGTGAGTGGTTCTAACTAATACTTAAAATTGCCAATAATTGATGTTTCTCTAGTTAAATCTTTCTGTAATCTCTGAGCACCCTTGCATTCAATCTGTCTGTACTTGAAGTATAGAGAGCCCTTTCCTGTCCTCACTGAGGTCCAGGAAGTTTATGTTGGTAAACCCATGGGAAAGGTATGGGAACTCTAGCAAGTTAATTCCAATCTACCACTTCCAGTGCAGCCCACAGTGAGAATAAAGACACTAAGACGTGTTTATGGGGAGCCAAGGGGCCCTATGTCCTGCCAGGATGAAGGTTCACTGGAACAAAGGCCTTGACCCAGGGCCTAACCCAGATTTTATTAATTCGTGAAGCAGGGAGCGGTTTGAGGATGAGTGACTGTGAGAACGGCGGGAAATACGTGAGTACCGTGAGCTGGGCTAGGTAGGGGGCCTGAAAGCCCCTCCGTGATAGGCAGAGAGAAGGATATGCAGAAAGACCAATCTGCATAGCACAGCTGAGGCAGCACCTCGTGTTTGCGGGGGGTGCTTCAGCTCTGGGTGCAAACTTTTCTGCCCTGGGAGGTCACGGCCTCTGATCCCGAGGCTGGAACCCGGCGGACAGCCCTGGAGCAGTGGCTCCTCGTTCCCTCTGCATCCCACCCGGCTCAGCCGCCTTCCGGGACTCACGGGGCGGGGAAGGCAGAGACTGTCATCACCCAGCTTCAGAGACTCCACATCAGCGCCTCAGTCCGCCCTGTTTACATTGCTCAGAGCCCGCTGAAGGGGCCGGGGAGAGTCCCAGCCGGCTCTGTACGCGTCAGTCCTGGACACTGGGCCAGGTTTAGCCAGGGTGGGGGTCAGCCAGCCGCTCTGTGTCCAAGGAGAGTCCTCCAGGTGGACATCAAAGTACAACGTCACACCCCGTGTCAACTGTAGACACATCCCCCACTTCTGTACTTAATAACAAACAAAATAAAACAAAAATCCCAAAATACTCACTCTGTTCCACATGCTAGTACCTGAGCCTCATACTGAAAACTTGGTAATAAAACCAAACCCTAAGCTCCATCCCTCTTTTGTTCCTTTAAAATCATCTGAAATGCGCATTTCTCTACAGTCTCACTGCCCTTTTCTTCAGCATTTTACACTGCCTGCTGCCTGCGGCCTGGGCACCGCTTCCCCCGCCCCACTCAGCACCTCGGCTCTAACGCCAGCCTCCCGGGCGGGTCCCGGCCCCAACCCTGAGCCCTGCTTGGCTGCCAAGCAATTCTTTCTGAAACATGAATGTCCTCTATTTATTCCTCTGCATGAACTCGCTCCTCCCCTTCTTGTATCTCCCAGTCGGAGTCCTTTGGATTTTGTACCAGGGGCTTTACACTCTAAAATTCCCCTCTGACAGTCCTCGAGTCAGGCATTCTAAACTTCCAGGTTTCTAACTATCTCTACTGGGCTCATTGGTGTGGTAAGATAATAATGTCAAAATCATATCAAAATTTCAGACCCGCCTTATTGTCCCCAGAATCCTCATCTAACCATCTGCCTATCTATGCCCACACCCCTTTTCTGTGTATAGCATCCTATGAATTCTTCTTTTACATCACTTACCGCTTGGTATTATAGTTGGCCCTTTTTCCCACTGATGTGCGGCAATTCTGTGAGGAAATTGGCCTCGTGGGATTTATCACGAGTCTCCTACATTAAATAAAAATACCTACCACAAAGGAGGAACTACTGATGTTTCAATAAATGCTACCTTTAGAGAAACAAATTGATTTCTTTCCTTTTTTTTTCTTGCAAGTTGCTTGCTTATTGTGAATCCAAAACAACACATGAAACATAGCTTTGGGTAATCATGTCGATTTGAAACAAGACCTTCTGAACACATTACTATGCTATACTGTACAAGCTTTCTTGGAGATAAATATAGAGCAAAATTATGACTCTATTTTGTGTCTATTTTCACAGCCATTGGCTTTAGTAAAATTGATTAGGGTGGTAAAATAACTAAAGGAAAGATAATGTTTTAATTACTTCAGCTATTCAAGAAAAATATACAGTATTTACACATAGTTTTACAATTTATGATGGACCCTTGCCAAGATCAATATACCAAGTTTCAGGTAAATATAAAACAACTTAATGACTGATAGAAATTATTAAAAAGTAAAACCAAAGCCTGGAGAATTTTAAAGAAGACTTGTTTTATCCCCAGAGACTTTGCCAATGCCAGCACGCAGCCTGAAGCTATGTGGGGGCGCAGCACGGAGGGCGCTGCTTTGTTACTGAAAACTTGCTTTTCTCACACGACTGCTTTTGGGCAGGGGTGAAGCAAAGGCACTGTTTCCTATGGTGATATTTGTTGTCCAACTTCAAGAATGGGCTCTTCGGTTTTAAAAATAACTGACTTTAATTTTAAAAATGGTTTTGCATAACTGAATCGATTCCGTGAGCCATGAATTTGGAGCGGGAAATTTCTTAAACTGGTGAAGCTACTTGTGACCACAAGACACATGGATACAGTTCATCTTAATTTCTTTAGGTTCAATGAAATATTTTGCAATTTTAAACAACCAAGCTGTGTTAATTTTTAAAAAGTAGAAAAAAGAAAAAACAATACCCTGGGCTAGCCAGTCCTGTTATGACAGAAAGCAGGCAGCCCTTAAATTTCATCACTTTCTTTGTAGAGATAAAGCTAACTTCAGAATTAAGTATGTTTTCAAGAGTAAAGCTTCTCATGTTAGTTTGGGACTTCACTGTAGTCTAAAATGCATGTGTAATGTATACACAATCCAATAAAATACTAAAAGGCGAGTAATGTAATTTTCTTCCATGAACTGGAATTCAGCTACCAAACCAGCCAGAAAACTCAAGGCATGGTGACACTGCCAGTGACCCTGAAGCAATCGTGTTTATGGTTCAAGCAATGTGTAATGTTGAAGTTTAACCCTATTGAGAACATCGGTCGTAACTTACACTGGATTTTCATTATCTGTGTTTTAACAGCTGGGATTTCTGCCTGAGTAGGGTGGTTTACATTTACAAGGCATTGCGAGTCTTCACATGTGGGTTGCACTCTTTGCTCCAGTGTGATGTGGGGAATTTTCCAGTGGGTCTTCCCGCGCTTGTGAATAAAGGACGTCTAGTTCATTGATGCGGGAGCTCGGTGTGCACAGCACAGCGCTGTCCTAGAGCATGAGCGGTAGCTCTTGCCAAGGGAGTTTTCCTCTGAGACCTCAAGGGGGGCCCTTGGAGCCCAGCAAGCCTGCAGTGCGCTTTCCTCTGGAGGGCTGAGTCATTGTGAGTCAGGTGTTACAGGCAACGCTAACGAAGTAAAGTGGTTCTCGTTAATAAATGAGCTTCACAAATTAATAACTGGCATGTTGCACTGTCACTGGGATGTTCTGAAAGATACTGGAAGAAAGCTAAAATACCACAAATATAAAAAATAAATAAATACTTATTTACTATATTAACTAGTGTTAGTGGTAGAGAAGAAGTAGTATAATACACAAGGTTCATTACACACATTTCTGTCAACAGTGGAAAACAACCAAATGCAGTTTTGACTTATGGATATCTAGAATAAATGACCATAATATGCACGGTGATTCTTTACATAATAGCTATTTAAGATTATGCATCACAAATTAATTTTGAGTGTGAGCCACTCTACCATTTGTTTTTCTTTTCTTCTGCCAAGGAATAAACATATTTACTAAAGGACATTTGAAATCATTCCCCAAAATGAATAAACAAGCAGGAAAAAAATCAGAAGGAAGTAAAACTGTGAGTAAATATTTTGACTTTAATAGTTTTACATTTTCATTGCTTTTTTCATGTTTCTATAAAAATGTTGCATTTTATTATAATTTAGAATTTAAGAGGTACTTTTACATGTATTATCTTGTTTTATCCCCAAAATAATATTTTTCATAAATACTATTTTCTTCTTACAAGGAGGGAATCAGAGGCAAGATGATGTTTGGCATGTCTCCAACAGCCTCTTCTAACTCCTACATCTGTGTTTGCTGGCCCAGCGTGAGGTAGTCTTGCTGCCACTGCAGACAGACAGTAAAATGACAGCTCTGCCTACGGGATAAGATGTCTCAGTGTCCGCTGTCTTGTGGACTGAATGGTGTTTCCCTAATGCCTGCTTTTACCAGAAAGCAGCATCATCCTGCCGACTACTTCTTCCTCATCACCTTCTCAGAGACAATCAAGTAAGTCTTCCAAAGGCCTCTGCTACAATCCGTTATCAACTCAGGCTGACCTCTAGGTCAGGCTTTGTCCCTCCTGACTCCTTCCACACTATCCGCACTCCAGCAGCACAACTCGACTGAGCTTTCGAAGGACTATGTTCTTAGTACCCACAGCTCTTCCAAGAATGACACTCCCTTTATGGAAAGGGAATTCCATGATTCCTTTTCCCTGTAACACAAACTCCTACTTACTCATTAGAACATGGTCTCCAAAAATGTCTTTCTTGATACTTTCCAAGACTTCACCAAAATGACTCTCATGAACTACACCACCTCTTATAGCATTGTTCACATTGTATTTATAGATTTATAAATAATACAATAAACTTTTAAGAACTTTATTCCATTCCAAACATTCACTCAATATTGAGTTGAGAAGCACGATGAATGCTATCCTTTACTGACAATGTGACAAACAGTCCAAATGAAGAGCTGACTCCAATTAATTTATACTACAGTATGGTAAAACATTTTATTAATTCTTATGGCTTGTGTCTAGATGTCCCCCAAAGCCTCATGCAGTCTTAATGGAGCTTTCTCAGAGGTGGCTGAATTTAGAGTGTGTGACGCTGGGATGAAGGCCGGGTGATGACTAAATCCACCACTGATTGGTTTGGCACCGCCCTGATCCCAGTTGTCTAGAGCATAAAAGACTACAAAGATGTTATTAAGGTCCCTTGTCACTTTAACTACCTTCTGGCCACCATAAATGGTTGCCCCTCTACCACGTGCCACCCTGCCTTACAGTCAGCCGATTACGGACTGAAATACTTATGAACTGTAAGCCAAATAAACCTTTCCTCTTCAACTTTGGGTGTTGGATATTTTGCCTCAGCAAAGAGAAAAGTAACTCTGACATTAATCAATTTATTAACTATATTCCAATAGTTAACAACTATTTTGGCATTCAGCATATATTACACAAATACTTCCAAATACTTTAATGGCAGAAATGAAACAAGATTTTGAAAAGAAATACATCTCACTCTTTATTTGAAATTTAGGAAGAAAATCACTAAAGCTCCTTTAAAATGTAAGCACTTCGTTTTTAATGGGAAAGAAATGAATGTAGCTTAAATTTATTTGAAAACACTCTACAAATGGAAAGGTAGAAAATTCAAAGATAATACGACTGAGGATCATCATCTGTGTTGAACCCTTTTCCCTGTAACACAAACTCCTACTTACTCATTAGAACATGGCCTCCAAAAATGTCTTTCCTGATATTTTCCTGAGCTCTGGCAAATCAAGCAAGTGGTAATTTATTAACAACAACACTGACAATTGGTATTGACCAGTTATTGCAATAATGAGCTTATAGCTGGCAAATGTGAGAAAACGTTCAAACTCAGTATGAGAAATGTGTAGCCAGTGACATTCTCGAGCCAGCATCAGACAATCTCCCGTGTCCGCCGCACTCTGCGTCAGCACCCGTGCTTTTCCCACGGAGACGGGATTTTGGGGGGACGCTGTCTCTAAGGCCAGCCACCGTGTTGTAAGGGGCTCACACCACCTGATGGGGACATGTCTAGGTGTGTGGTGCAGAGTCGGGGTACAGACCAAAGCCATTAACTATAGGACACCTGTCAGAAAGGAGTGGAGTTTCCAGACAACTCCAGCCTGTTCCTGGACCTTATGGGTCAGAGCTAAGCCACTTGCACCCTGCAAACTGAAACCTTGGTCCACAGAATTCATGAGCAGTTTTATGTAACAGCATCCGAGTGGTTTCTTCCATGGGAATAGATAAATGGAGCATGAAGCAAGTAGGTGGAAAATATCTGACAGACAGCCATTATTATTAATGAAATTATTAATAAGTAAAGAAATTTTTTTGGTACCAGAAATTGAACTCAGGACCTGATGATTGCCAGGCAGGTGCTGTGCCACTGAGCTATAACCCCAGCTCCCAAGTAAAGAATTATTTACTGACTATCAAAACAGGAAAATATTTTACACACACGTGTATAGTAATGCACACAAGTGAAAGAATGTTGAAGATGTGTAGTTACAAGTTGCTAATGGAGGTTGAAATGGTATCACGTTTTGGAAAGCATTATAACAATGAATGCTGAGGGTCTTAAAAGCATTTTAACCAAATGAAACAAAACGTGTGTGTGTGTTTGCACGTGCATGTGCAGGAAGCCAGGCAAGCATATATGTTTTTTCAGAGCATGCAGTGATTTTGAAGATTAATTTGTCTACCAACTTAAAAGTAGACATTGACACTTTGACCAAGAAATGTTCCTGCCTAAAATTTATTTGATTCCAAGAAAAATGTGCAGAACTTTCACTGCTAAATTGTTTGCAACAGGAAAAAAGACATCTAACATACATGTCCACCAATAGAGACTGGTCGGATAAGTTACAGTCAGTCATAGTACACAGTGGATGGCCTTTATTTTATTTATTTATTTATTTTTTTCAGAAATTGTTACACCCCTCCCAAATATCTTCATGCAGGGTTTGGAACTCGGATTCTAAAGAGTGCCTTGCGAAAATTTTGCAATTCATTTACATCTTTTTGTGACTTTGGAATTTCATATTATGTTTATATTGAATTTTTAAGCAAATACTGGTAGTTTTTTTCACCAGGTATTTCTGGTAAAATGATTTCATCAGAAAAATGGCCATTGTATATCATGTACAATTGCTGGTATGTATACGAAAATAACTTGGATATTAAAAATTCAAGTGCATATTTGAATTCGACAGGGCACAAACCCTCATGTGCAAACGGCACACGTCTGTGACAGGCACGGTAGCGCCACCTACCAGGTTCGCTGAGAACTGGGAGCAGCGATCTGTGTAAAACTCCCTGGCTGAGGTAAAGCAATTAAAAACCGAGTGATTGTCACCAGTGGAGAAGAACGTATATTCAAGTTTAGAAACAACACGTATTTTGGAAGGTTCCTTAAAACCACCACAGCCGCAGAGGCTCGGGTGCCCCCGGGGGCCGCGTCTCCCCGCATGCAGCGGGGAACCCACGGGGAGCCCCAGCTGGGCCGCAGCTGCCTCCTGCACGGCCCCCCGCCGCGCGGCAGACGCTGACCCTGAGCTCCGGTTCCTCGGTCACGCTCCCGAGGAGAGCTTCGCCGGCACAGGCCGAGCAGGTCAGTGCCAGGAATGTTTTTCCACTAGGTGAGCAACGTCTTTTAAATTAATAATCAAAGAAGACTGTACCCCACACGCTCACAAAAATACTTATCCTACAACAGTAGATATCTACACACTTGTGGAAGTTAAACTGCGTCCTTCTTTTCCAGAAGACACTGTGGAGAATTTCGGAAAATTCTAAAACTTTGAAGCTAAAAGTTTAAACAACACTTTGAGAAGTGCTGCACATGGATTTAATTGAAAATAAAGATAGAAGAAACTGGAAATTTTTTTTCCACATTCTAGAAAAATTAACCAAATGTAAAAGGATACAAGAAGATTTAAAAAATGGAAGATGTAGCTCTAAAGTATTTGTAAATCTGCAGCACTTAATAAATTTAGATATAAGAACAGTTAAATATGTTTCACTGGAAAAATATATTAGGACCCCAGTTCCACCTCTTAGTTTTGGAAAATTAAATTGACTATTCCATGAGTTTTCTATTTCTATATTTTCATATAAAAATCATTTATTAAAATACATTTGGAAAATGTATTTTGCATTTACATTAAATGGTATGTAAAATTCTAACAATACATTTGAGAACTTCCATTCAAGTGAATACTAAAATAACCTGAAATCAATAATTCCACAGTGTCTTCTACATAGCTAATGCTTAACAAAACCTGCAAGTTGGTCCCTAGAAAACAATTAAACTGATCAAGAAAATTTCTCTCACAAGAACCATATTAGATGTTACTATTGACATATAATAACTAAATAACTTAAATAATTAAGTTATTTTGTTCTGGGGCTATCCTATACATGCCATAGTTTAAGTAAAATTCTTTATATTCATGTATATCTTAATTAGCATAATAACATTTAAAAATTATAAAGTAAATCTTTTTCTTCCTCTTCTATAAACGTATATATTACATCTTCATGTCTATTGTATTTCTGTCCCCCTCCTTTATAGATGCATATACTACATTTTTGTGTCTCTTAAAAATAAATATGAAACTTTAAAATATAAAGTTCACCTTCAAAGTATAACTTCAACCTTTCAAAATACATATTATTATACATATTATTCTTGAACTTGATATATATTCTGCTCCGATAATGATAATCAGTTGTTTTTTAATTGCTTTATTTCAACTGGGGCGTTTTTACACAGATCACCTCTTCTAATTTTCACAACAAACGTGGGACGTAGCACTAACTGTAGCTATATCTTTGCTTTTTATCTTTTTGTATACTTTTACATTTGGTTGTTTTTCTAGAATTTGGAATCTTTAATCATTTTCTTTTTTCTTTTATCCTCATTTTCAGTTAAATTCATCTTACCTTTTAAGATAAATTTAGACACTTTCTTTGTATGTACTACACTGATGTTACATTTCACACCAAGGCACTCATGTATTGCACTGATGTATGGATACTGTATGGTTTAGTATTGTAAGTAGGAATTGTAACATTGATCCATAGTTATCAATATGCAACTTCCAGATCGAATATTGATTTCTATGTGATGTGACTCATTGTCAAAACTTAGATATCAAGTCTTGTGGTATTTCTTTCATGCATTCTTACATATATAGGTGATATGTGTACATGTGTTTGCATATCAAATGAATCATAAAGATGGGCCATGGTAAAAATATAAAATGTTGTCAGATACTTTTTCTCATAAACCAATAAGAAGAGTAACAGGATGATAAAGAACAAGAATGACAATAAAGATAAGAATTAAGATATTTTTCAAAGTTAACCCAAATTAGATATAATAAACTTTCTGGCTTAGCCCTACATTTTATAACCTCTTTCAACCTCAATTTCATCACTTGTATAAAAAAGGATGAAAAAGAAAATAAAAGATTTCTGTGCTTCTCTCTCCTATGACTGTTGTGAGAACTAGGAAATTCCATGATATAACCATGTAGGAAAGAAATCTGATTTCTTATAAATCGAAGAGTCTTCAATAAGACATTTTATATTGAACCCAATAGTACATAATTCTCTTTTTTTCCTAAGTATTCACTAGTTTTTGTTCTATAGTTAACTTTAAAACCTTGTTCTGTATTTTAAGAACCTAATATAAGAATACACATTAATACAGATAGTATTTCAAAGCACTATGGATAAATGATGGATTATTCAATAAATGGTGTTTGGACAACTGGACTGCCATCTGGAAAAAAATAAAGTTTGATTACTACCTCATGTCCTGCAGCCCTGTAGTCAAATTCCAGATTAATCAACAATTTAAACACAAGAAGTAGAATTATAAAAATAATAGAAAAATAGAGTACATAAAAATTTTGTATGAGACCTTGGATTTGGAAAATGGCTTTTGAAATAA
>RJWM01042549.1:0-14129 GCA_004363535.1 Dasyprocta punctata | reverse complement strand
CTATGTGCACAAGTTAGTCCCCATGGCAATAAACAAAGCCGGGTCCTTGTCCTCTCTGGTGCTGATGGTGTGAGACCTACAGGGACAGAGCCCTTGATCAGAGATCTAAACACACACTCTCCTGGGAGCTAGCTGCCATGTGTCTTTTCCCTCCAAGCCTCCCACAAGGCTCTCCCTGCCCACCCTCAAAGGGGGAGGCCCAGCAAGGGGGATTCTGGGAAGTGTAGTTCAGATGCCTGCACTGTAATGCAGTGGACAGTCCAGGAGCCAGGCAGGAGGCTACCAGAGAGAGGGAAGAACAGGGCACAGGAAGCTTACATTTGTTTACCACTCTTTGATTCATTTTGAATTTTCTTAGTGTTAAAAAGGGAGAAAAGAGGACTGGGGATATAGCTCAGTGGCACTGCGCCTGCCTGGCAAGTGTAAGGTCATGAGTTTAATTTCTAGTACCAAAAAAAAAAAAAAAAGGAGAAAAGGTAAAAGAAGAATCAAAATGTCCCTGAATGACTTGTTGGGATGGCAGAAGGGAGGAGGGAGTGCGGGGGTGAGGAAACGGATCAAGAATCACCAAGCTATGCTGTATACATTTGTCAGTTCCTCAGACAAATGCAGTTAGCTGTTCTGTATTTGCAAACATACCCTCATTTTTCTCAGGGTCTCTGAATGGTCAGGCATGGCGGCACACACATCTGTAATCCCAGTACTCTGGGAGGCTGAGGCAAGAGAATCACAAGTTAAGTGCAGTCTAACCTGCTGAGCCATTTTATGTAATCCTGCCTTAAATTTTAAAAGGACTGGAAATGTGTCCCAGTTTAATCCCCAGTGCTGGGGGAAAAGAAGTCCCTGATGCCATTATATTCAGAAACCAGAACACCCACATTTACAACCTGAGTCACAGTAGCTAAGAGGTAGAGGCAACCCAAGGATCCAATGGATTGACACAATGGAATATTATTCAGCCTGGAAAAGATGGCCTTCTGAACATAAGGATGAATCTTACAGTTAGGCCAAGTGAAACAAGGCAGACAGAAAAGAACAAGCAGCCTCTAGTTCCAGTCAAACTCACAGGCAAAAAGTAGATTCAAGGCAACCAGAAGCTGGGGAGAAGGGAGACAAAAACTGTTTAATGAGTACAGAATTTCTGTTTGGAATAGTGAAGCTGTAAAAATGGATAGCGGTGATAGTTATGTGTGAATATACTCAGTGCCACTGAAGAGTGAAGCCAGGTGTGGTGAGTGCCTGTAACCTCAGCACTGTGGGAGGCTGAGGCAGTAGGATTGCAAATTCAAGCCTAGCCTTAAAAGCTTATGGAGTTAGACCCTATCTCTAAATAAAGGCTGGGGATGTAGTTCAGCAGGAAGACCCTGGATTCAATCCCCACTACTCGGAAAAAAAAAAAAAAAATTCTACGTTAGGTATGTTTTACTACATGTGCAAAAAATCAACTGGGTTAGCATCCTTGAGTCATGTTACTGCTGTGGTCCTACATCCCTTCTCCATTTGAGTATTTAAAGCTACCTGTTGTTTCAGTTATGGAAATACATGATCAACCACTGGTTTTATACAAATTGCAGGCAGCATCAGAGAAATGTGAGCAGTCAGCAGACTCAGTCACAGGCCGTGGGTCCCCACCAGGGGCCATCAGGAGTCTAAGGGCTTCATTCCACCAAGCTAAGTCCTCTCTTGCCCCTCAGCTATGACTTGCGCCCACCCAGGGATATGTGACCAGGGTACTTCCTGCCCCAACCACCCTGTCTTCCTGCTGGCCTGGTGAGGCCCAAGCAGCTAATGCAATTGTCTCCACTCGAGTCTTGGCCACCAGGCCCCTGGAAAGCTAATTCAATTTCGTTCCTCTAAAATTGGATTTGCCCAAACCATCTGCTTCCCCTGTGGCAATGCAGGCACGGTCAGATCTTATCCCAGTGTGGAATCACCACCACCCTGCAAGGTCCCCAGAGCCAGAGCTGAACTTCTGGTCAGCGAAGCTGTCCCAATGGCTCCTGCAGGGACAGTGACCAGCCCCTGTGGACCTCACTGTCATTTGGACTGTTCACCTGACCCTCAGCACCACTCTGGGAGCTGGGAGACGTGGGTTATTCTCCATTTTTCACACCAGGAGAAACTGGGGGTTGAAGAACAGTCACTGCCTTGCTTGGGACCTCTAGAAAAGAAGCACCCCATGGCAGAAAGAACAGAGACACCAGAAATAGATCTACGTTCAGTTTACATCTCTGACATTCAACAGCACGATCTTGGGCTTCAGTGCTCTTGTAAATTGGAATTGGTAGAACATACATGACGGCATGTATTTAAAAATTATCTATGACATGTCATCGAAACATATGTTTAAATTTTTTAAAGTATATCACAGTAAAAACACATAGCCATGAATCCCCATCAAGACACTGCCTCTCACTTCAAACACACGGGTCACCCCATCGTTCTTGCCACTTTCTGAAGCAGCTCTAGAAGTCCTCTTTGGTGAGTGTCTTTGGTTGTGCCGTCATAGCTGCCTGAATGTCCTGAATTGATTCAAAATTCTACCTTTCGTGGTTGTTTTGACTTTAGAGAAGAGCCAGAAGTTGCCCAGTGCCACAATCTGATGAATAAGGTGGATGAAAATACAGTGGAATGTCTTTACAAGGCTTCCTTTCCATTGGATGGCACTTGTCAGCAGCATCCACTGTAATTTTTATCACTTTGTAAACACACTCATGAAAGAGGACTTCCAGAACCGCTTAGGAAACAATGGAATGGGTGTGTCAGAAGGGTAATGTGCCTGTAGCATTTGATACATTGTGTCAACTTAAGAAGTTTAAAAGTTTAACTAAAAGACTCTGCAGGGAGCCAGGGTTCTTAACTTTGTAAACATTCTCATCCTGTGCAAGAGGGCAAGGAGATTTTGTGAGTGCTACACCCACCCTGGAAGGGGAGTGACCTGTGTACATTATAAGGGAGGAAAACAGGCTTATTCTCCTCCCTCACCCCCACTCATACCCGGCTCATTTTGCTCTGGCTGCTTTTGCTGTCTTTTGCCCTGGAAGTGTTGCCCCTGTGCCATGCTATCCTGCCTTGGAGCCAACTGATTATAGACTGAAACCTCCACAAACTGTGAGCTAAATAAACTTTCCCTTCCTTAATTTTGGGTGTCAAGTGTTCTGCCTCAGCAACAAGAGGAAAGTAACGTTGACAGTACCTCTTAGTGTAAGTTTTTAAGCATTCACCATATTTTTCAATCATCCCTTGCAAAATGTCTCTGTGTGTGATAACTGTCCCTGTTACAGGATGGCAGCACGCAGTCTTAACAGATGCCAGCATGGTGCCCAGATTCAGCTGAAGACTATGGCAGTGTGGGTGGCAGCAGCTTCTCTGAACTCGTACTCAGAGCTGGGTGCAGGCTGGAGGCACAGTCCTGACACATGGGACAGTACAGCTTTGATTAAGGTCATGGTGAAGTTCTAACTTCATTTCAGAGTTCACTGAAAATGATGAAACTTCAGCAGCTTCTGACCACAAATGTGGAATGCATAAAAAGAAGTCTGTTAAGTGTTTTAGAAGCCAGACATGGTGGGGCATGCCTATGATCCCAGCACTCAGGAGGCTGAGGCAGGAGGATCACATGTTTGGGATTGGCTAGGACTACACACTGAGTTCAAAACCAGCCTAAAGTATATAATGAGACCCTATCCTTAAAAACCAAAAACAAAAGGAGAAAAAAGAGGGAAGAGGAGAAGAAAGACAATGAAGAAGGAGAAAGAGAAAGAGGACAAGAATTAGAGAAAGAAGAAAGGAAGAAGGACATGTGATCCTCCTGCCTCAGCCTCCTGAGTGCTGGGATTACAGGCATGCCCCACCATGTCTGGCTTCTAAAACACTTAACAGACTTCTGCATTGAAACAACAGCGGCAACAAGGGACACTTGTTCTTTTTTTTTTTTTTTAATTTTAAAACAAAAAATAAAACTGATGATGCAAAATTTCAAAACAGAGTAATAGAGGATTAACAATGGTTAATACGTTGTGTACTGTTATCTTCAATGTAGTTGTTCAGATTATCAGACATATGCATGAAAAAATGATCAAATAATGAAAGCACAAACCATTCTTTTTGTTGGGTTAATAGAGATTAGTAGTATAGTTATCTATCTTGTATATATTGATCTTTTCCCTTTTTTTCTCCTTTCCCCCATCCCAGTTGTTCCTTCCCTTTTTAGCCATTTCTTCCCCTTTCACTTTCACAATATCTACTGTAAATTTTGGATCCCACTAACTCCTTCAGTTTTTTATACAAGGAAGAAAACCCAATGTTCACCCATTCTAGTCTGAACTATTTTACCCGTGAGCATGATCTCAAGTTGTACCATTTACCTTCAGAAGCCTCAAGATTATCATTCTTTATAGCTGAGTAGCTTTCCATTGCATAAAAATACCATATCTTTCTTATCCATTCCGCAGTTGATGGGCAAGCTGCCCCTGCTTTTTTCTGGTCTCCTATTGCATGAGTATTGTTTTCTCCCTTTTGACTTCAGTCTGTGAATTTCTATTTGAGTTAAAAGTGCTTTTTGTATTCATCATATTCATGGATTTTGTTTCTTGATCTACTTTACCTGTATTTCTTTTTATTGGTGAATTGAGGCCATTTACATTAATGGTTATGACTGATACGTATTGGCTTGTCTTTGTCATGTTATTTTCCTGCTGTTGGTTCCCTACTTTTCCCCTCTGTTTAGTTGTTTGTCCTGCTTGGTGATTTCTTTCTGTTGTTGTTCTTGGAATTGTGGTCATTTTTATCTCTTTCTAGAATATCTTTAAGTACTCTTTGTAGGGTTGATTTGGTGGTCATGAATTTCTTCAATTTTTCTTTATCATGGAAGTATCTTATTTTTCCATTAATTTTGAAAGATAGTTTTGCAGGGTACATCAATCTGGGTTGGAAGTTATTTTCTTTCAGGACTTGAAATGCTTCACTCCAAGATCTTTTTATTTTCTTTTTTTTTTTAAGATAATAAAACCCAACAAAACGAAACAGTAAATCGAATCAAAGCAAAGCAATAAAATTGGTATAGAACTTCAAAGTAGGATAATAGGAAAACAACAATGGTTACCATAGTATATCTTGTTATCTTCACAATAGTTGTCCATTCCATCAGATATAGCAAAATCAAACCAAAGCAAAACAGAATAAAACCAATCAAAACAGAATATTGAATAAAAGCAATTGGCAAAAAAACAAAACAGTGAGAACAATACTGGATTTCAAAAACAAGATAGAAGGAAATTCCCCATAATTGCTATATTGCATAATGTTATCCTCCCTGTAGGTACTCAGACTGCTGGCCCCAGGACTACAAAGTCAAACAAACAATATAAACAGTCAGTTGCTTTTCGTACCTTAGTTGTTATCCACTCAGCCTGTCCTCCCAACCAGCCAGTTGATGCCTGCAGGGCAGTCTCTATTAACATATTTGATTATGAAGCCAAGATGTGCTCAGCTGCGGCCTTCTTTACCTTCCCCTTTGAGGCATCTCTGACCTCATCAGCCACTACAGGCCTCGGTCAGGACCAGTGATTCATAGAGGTTCACTTACTATGAATCAGTTCCCATCGCCAGGCAAGGGGCCTAGGCCTAGGACAGGCTCACAGATAAATAAAAAGTCAACTAGTAAATTTTAAATCCTGCTCAGAGCCACTTCGTACTGGTTTCCAACAACTTATCTGTCTTATATTATTTTTCTTTGAGTCATCTTGCAGCTGTTGAATTGTTATCTTGGTCCCTTGTTATTTTTAAGAGATCTTTCTTTTCACAATTGGTCTTCAAGGTCTGAAACTATCTTCAGTTTCATTAAAGTGGTTTTGCCAGCTTTCAATGGGATTTTTAAGTTCCTGGATATAGCTTTGAATCTGTTCATGCATTCTAATTCTTTTCTATATTGTTCATTCAAGGTTTCCATCATTTTCCTATGCTCTTTTTTTTAATCTGTGTCTTCTGTAGATACGCTCAACAATTCTTACATTATGGCTGTCATTTCTTCTTTTACCTGTGATATTATTTCTGATCTGATTTCTTTTACAGTCTCATGAAGTCGTTTCTTTAGTTGCTATCATTTCAAAAAAATTTAGGTGTGTGACTTCCAATGTATTCCATGTCAATGTTTCCTAGTCTTGTTCTGTGAGGATGGATGGTCTGAGACTATATTTGCTCTTTTGTCTTGACATTTTCCTCTGAACAAACCAGTTATGTGGTCTCAGGCACTTCCTGCACTGGCTTCCTCTCCTCAGGGTAGGGGAATGGGTCAGGCATCTGGGTTTCTCCAAACCTAGGTTTGCAGGGAGGCAGTGGGGTGTGGGGTGAGCTCCTCCAGACCCAGGTGGTTACACCAAGACACCCCCAGTGGCAGTGGCTGTGTGGGGATGTGACTGGCTGCTTCTCCCAGCCTGTGTGGCTACACCGAGATGCCCCCCGATGGTGGCCGGGCATTGTTCTGTCCTTGGGCAAAGGCACCAGCACTGATGCAGCTGCCTTTGTTTGGTATTGGAAATAAAGAGGAGAAAATTCTGTCTGATCCACTTTTCATAATCTGTGAGGGAGTTATCAATGGAAAAGAAGATGAACAGAATGAAGATGAAATGCAAAAATAGTATGCAGCAAATTACAAAGTTAGGAATCCTCTGAGTCTCTTGAAAGCACACTCAGTTCATAGTATGAAAAGAGATCTTACATGCAGGAGGCTGAGACAGGACGATCTGAATGTGAAGCCAACCTGAATTACATAGTGAGACTCTGTCTCAAAAAAACAGAGAGAAAGAGAGACAGAGATAGATAGATAGATAAATAGATAGATAGAGACAGACAGACAGACAGACATAGACTCAGGGAAACTGCTATCTCTTCCATCAGTCTCCCTGTTCCAACTAGACCTAGAGAAACCTAAACCCAAATTCAGAGGTCACCCTTCTTCAAATCAGCTGTCTTCTTATTTCCTCCGGGACCAGCATGCAGTTCCCCATAACCTTCCCTGCCCCCACCCTCCTGTGATGCCTGAACATCAGAAGGTACCACAGGAGTCAGGTCCATAAGTGACTCGCTAGCCATTCTAGGTTTAAAGCCAAGCAGATGAAGGCAAATGCCCTTCCATACAGTGCCAGTTTCCCTGTCCCGGGCAGAGTCCTGTTCCATCAGGCTCTGGATGATAGGAGCCAATGTTTCATCATTTTCTCCATAAACAGTTGGATTTTATGCATGGTATAATTTATATCTCCTTTCAATTGCAGTAGATTGAAAATTGTTAAATAACCAATGTATAATCAGAGTCTAGCCAGGAAAACAGAATCCAAAATAGGTCATTCATCACGGAGAATTTAATATAGGAAGCTAGCTAAGCCAGTGTTGGCGGACTGAGGAGTCACTTAGAGAACAACAAGCAATGCAGGACTAATAGCAGAGGAAGCAGCCGCCAGGCCCAGGGCTGGGAGCAGGGGAAGAGGCTGCTTATCACATCCTGGAGCCCTGAGGGGTCCTGCAGAGCTGGTGCTCAGAACCTGCGTAGGGACCATGTCCCAGCTGCTGTGGGTCCCCCTGGGGACCCTGAAAGACTGATTCTGGAGCCCCGGATTCCACCCTCTGAACCCTCCACCTGAGATTTCTAAAATCTCCCAAGTGTGAAGGAACTGGGGTTTCAGACCTGCACCTGGCCTCAAAAAGAAGAAACATGAATGACCAACAAATATACGGGGAAATGTTCAATATCGTTAGCCATTGGGGAAACACAAATCAAAGCTATAATGAGATCTCATCTCACCCCACTATGGCTGCTATCAAAAAAAAAAAGCCCTAAATAAGAAATATTGGTGAAAATGTGGAGATAAGGGAACCCTTACTCACTGCTGTGGGGGTGTAAATTAGAATGACCACCTTGGGCAACAATATAGTAGTTCCTCAAAAAACTATCAACAGCTCTACCACATGGACCAGCTATCCCATTCCTGGGCATGCATCCAAAGGAAAGGCCCCCAGACGCAGGCCCCACTCCACTGGCGTCTCCTTTGGCTCTGCCCTTCACCTCTACATGCCCTATGCCCACCACCACCCACTGAAAGCTCCTCCCTTCTTTCCTCATAAGGTCTCCCTTCCCTTCAAGGCCCAGCTCAGACCCCATCACCCATCACAGAGCTGGTGTCAGAGACCCCTCCATAGTGGGCACAGCTGATGCTGAAAGTGGCTGTGTAGTCAGTCTGCTGCCATGTGTGAGGGCCCAGGTGACCACTTCCTGCAAGTGGACTGAGGATCACAGCAGAGGGCTGAGGGAGTGAGACGGGCAAGGGACACCCTTCAGCTCAGTGGAGAGGACCCAACGAAGGAAAGGAGGCTCTTGGGTCCTGGAATGACTACATAGTAAGGAACAGAAACTTAGAGTGGTCCACTTTCGAGATAAAATTTTAGCCAGGTGTGGTGGCACTCACCTGTAATCCCAGCACTCAAGTGGCTGAGGCAGGAGGATTACTGTGAGTTCAAGGCCAGCCTGGGCTACAATGTGAGTTCAAAGCCAGCCTGAACTGCATATCAAAACCTTGTCTTAAAAAAAAAAAGTCAAGATAAAGTTTTAACTCTGAGTGGAAATCTACCGACCTGTGGATGTGACTCAGATCATGCATCTAAAAGGTCCCCTAAACAAAGAAGGAAGAGAAAGCCAGTTAATAAAGTATGGCTTCACTGTGTTAACTCTCATTAGAAAAGTACTGGCTGTAAGCAGTGACCCAAGTGGCTTCATCATTCGCCTTTAAACCCACACAATATTTGCAGAGGGAGCAGGCCTTGTCTAGGCATTGTCCAGGGAGATTGTACCCCTATAGTACTGAGCCTGTGAGAAACTGGGGGAAGGGACCTGTATGCTAGGGGTTAAATTGCTCACTGTACCCACTGTGCACAGCTGCCTACTAGGCTGCCTCCTGCTCCTGCAAAATCAAAAAGTAAAGTCTGCACCTTCCATCCTTGAGTTGATCTGTACATTACACACGATCACGGTGAGGGGGGCTTGCCCCTCACACACACAGCAGGCTGTCTGGATGGGACTGACAGCACAGGCAGGGAAGCAGTGAGAAGTATTCTGTGTTGCATTAAACACTGAGTTTCTCCAGCCTGGTACCACAGCTAGACTCACAGCCCTTTCACTCTCTCCAGCACTAACCAGCAGAGCCCCAGCACAGCTCTTTTCCTTCCCTGGGTGGGATGATTTGAACCATGAGTACCAAAAGCCCAAAGTCAGAGATTCTTAAGAAATAAGGAACTTGCGCCAGGCATATAGCTTAGCGGCATAAGCACCTGCCTGGAAAGCACAAGGTCCTAAGTTTGATTCCCAATACAAAAAAAAAAAAAGAAAGAAAGTAGGAAATTCTATCACACCCTGGAAGCCCAGAGGTAGGGGAATTCCATGGCTGGTCATGGTTAGCATCATTGGCCTAGATTTTTTTCCTTTCTTCGTGACGGCAGCAAGTCACAGACCCATCTCATTGCACGATGTCCTCATCTGAATGCTGGAAGAGAAAATGTCCCTTCATTGTGTCTCTTTTTTGTTTTGTTTTGTTGCATTATAGTGTGTTGTGATTGAGAGAGGGACTCTAGCTTCTTAGCCCAGGATGGCCTCGTACTTGCAAACCTATCTCAGCCTCTCAAGTGCTGAGACTACGGATGTGTACCGCCATGCCCACATATTTCTCTTTTTTTAAAATATAAAAATCTAATTCCAAAATCAGGTATGGTGGCACACACCTGTGACAACACTGAGGAGGTTGAGATGGGAGGGTTGCTACAAGTTCAAGGCCAACTGAACTATACAGTAAGACCCTGTCTGAAAAACACCGACAAACATTAAACCAAATCCCAATTGTTCAGACAATTGAATACAGGTGCCTTGTGTGCTGGGTGAATGATTTGGGGATGACAATGTACAATGTATGTACCATTGTTGCCCCCTGATTGAAGTGTTTGGAAATTTTCTTTTAGTTTGTTTGCTTCTTCTTCTTCTTCTTCTTTTTCTTCTTTTCTTTTCTTTTCTTTTTTCTCTTTGGAATAAAATGGATTTGGGGGAAAAAAAATCAAATCCCAGCACTCCGAGAGTCTAGAACAGGAGGATCACAAGTTCAAGCCCAGCCTGGGCAATTTAGTGAGATTCTGCTTCAAAATAAAATAAAAAAGGGCTGGGCATGTAGCTCAGTGGTAGAGCACTTGCCTAGCATGTGTGAGACCCTGGGTTCCATCCCCAGCCCAGTAAAAGAAAGAGAGAGACAGAGACAGAGACAGAGACAGAGACAGAGAGAAAGAGAGAGAGAGGAAGGAAGGAAGGAAGGAAGAGAAAGGAGAGAAAAGAGAGAAAGAAAATCTTCAAAATGTGACAGGGAGTGACCTCAGAGTATATAAATGATAACAGCAAGGAGATCCTGACTCCTTGCTTCCAGTCTTGTCGTTTATTCCTGCCTTGTGACATTAACCTCAGTTTTGTCACTTGACAATTGTGGACAAACTGGCTAATCTCTAATGTCTCGAGTGGTCTGGTCATAACCTCCTGAGGCCAAGAACCAGGTCTTCACTTCTCCTCTCTCTGCAACCAAGCTCTAGATGTGGGATTGGCATTCCATGAAGACATGGGTCATTCAAAAATTTTAATGCATCAGTCTGTAGGAGAACACCGTACCCATGACATGTGACCACGTGCAGCTGGAGTGACACATGACTTTCATGGTGCCATGAAAGGCTAGTCTGGATAAGCAACTTCATGAGCTGATGAGGAAGTCCAGGGATGCAGAGACAGACCTGAGTGTGAGTCCCACCTGTGTCACTTCCTGAGTGACTCTGAGCAAGTCCCTCACCTTCTGAAGTCCTGGCTTCCACACTGCAGGGTGCCAACCAGCCAGAGCTGAGATAGCAGCTGTGTACATGATAGTGACCTGGGGACTGTGTGTCAGTGACAGCAGCTTTAGGGACAGTGGGAGGCAGGAGTGAGGAAACCCGGTCCTGGGACCCTGGGGCCAACAGGCTGGAGGCAGGTTGCCAGGGCTCTTGACCACAGGCTGGTGAGCAAAGAGCCAGGTGCAGGGCCAGGTGTGGGGAAGGGAGAGGAGAGGTCAGAAGTCTCAGAACAAGGAGCAAAAGCCACTTGAAACAACCATCTATCGACCCCAGGCTGTTGCTTGGAAGATTTTTGACCTGGTAAAATATCTCCCTCTCCAACACTATCTCTATATAGTCTGTGTGAGTTCAGGATTCACGATAAAATTCTCCCTGTGGAGGCTGGGGGTGTGGCTCAGTGCGAGCCCATAAACTCAGCACGCACAAAGCCCTGGCTTCAACCCCTCGCACACACACACAGAGTCCTTCCGATAACCAGCCTCTCCATTCTTTGGCCTCCTCACTGTCTCTCACAGCCAGTAGCATTCAGATTTACTTGTCTATGACCCAATCTGACATGTGGCTGAGTACACACACACAAACACACCCCACATGCAAATACCCATGGCTACATATTCATGTATGGAGCGAAGCTAAGCTGAGAGAGTTACCTTGCTGCACACAGTGCTCACTGCACCTCTGTTCTATTTCATGTTTACAGATAATGGCTGCAACCCTCTAATTTACTTATCTGATCTACTAATGAGCTGTGTCACTCAGTTGGAAAAACACTGCCCCAGACATTTTCATTGCTTCACTCCAGTTTTGAAGGGAAACCAGCAACAGAGACTGAGATAAAACAGCCGATAAGGAAAAGCACACATCTTCCTTCATTAGCTCAATCAAAGCATCACGCACCATCATCTCTTTCTGCCAATCAAATGTGTCCCTCCAGCAGATACACCGGTCTCTCCACCTTACCCAGAGGCTCCAGTCCTCGCCATCTGTCTCTAGTGATGTCACTTCTTTATCTGGTTCAGGCTGCAGATTGTTAGGTAAAAATTATAGGAGGGTATTGTCTTGGACAAAACTCCAGCACTCGGCCCCTAGGGAGCAGACTGAGAATTAAAATGGAATCATCAACCCCAAAGATCCAGGACAAAGCTAGAGCTAAGATGTTTAGCTGATCTTCCCGGATATCAAGATTAGAGTGATAACAGTCAAACTTCTCAAATAAATCAGTTTCAATAGCCATGACAGTGACATTCTCACTGCCTTAACACCCGCGCACACCCTAAAGTAGCTTGCTGCTACTCAGTTGTTTATTGTTCTGTCTCCCTGTACCAACTTTACACAAAAAGTAACTTCAAAATAACCAATTCACCTTTTGTCTTCGTTTCTGCTTTTTTCAAGGCTTTCTTCTGTCTATAAAGCTGACCTTTGATTGGCCCATCAGAACACTCATTCTATTTAATAAAATGAAATTTTGCAAAGTTTGTAATTTCGTCCTTTGACAGTAGCTGTAATTATGACCCAATTGGGCTCATTTGACAGGTAGCTGCCAAGGGCCCCACTGTTTCAAGCACTGGAGATGTGATAGTGAATGAAACACACTGCTTGCTGGTAAAGAGCATTCTACTGTGGGAAAGCAGACAATAAGAATAAACCAGATAAGCCCGACTGCTGGTGTAGCTCCAGCTACTCTGGAGGCTGAGGCAGGAAAAAGATATGAGCCAGGAGTTCTAGACCAACCTGGGCAATGTAGTAAGACCCTAACTCAAGAAAAGGAGGGAGACCAGGCATGGTGGCACATGCCTGTAATCCTGGCACTCAAAAAGGCTGAAGCAGGAGAATCAACAAGAGTTCAAGGTCAATCTGGGCTACATAGTGAGTTCAAGGCCAGCCTGAACTGCGGAGCGAGATCCTGTCGAAAGAAAGAAAGGAAGGAAGGAAGGGAAAGGAGGGGAAAGCTAGGCAAAAGGCCTTGGGCTTCACCCCCAGTACCACAAAAAAAATGTGTGTATGTGTGTGCATACTTAATGCCAAAGGACAAAATTCAAAGAATTGTACTTGATGATCTCAGACTGGCTTTCCTTGCAATCCTAGACTCCATGAACTAGAACGCATGTTTAGATGGTCTGCACAGAAGCACCCAGGTCTACAGACAGACAAGGGTTTAGGACAGAAAAAAACAGCAAAACACAGATCCGTCATTTCAAAGTCACTTCCAGTGAAGGCATGGCCAGTGAGCAGAACAGGAAAATAACTATAGGTTACCATCAGGCTATCTAGTGTTACTTTTCCTTAAAGATGCGGGCAAAGGGAACTTCATTTTCACAGCTATGGAAGCTGGCCTCAAACACGGCTGTTATCTGCGTTGATTTCTCACAAGGTCATATAGCAATTTATTTTCAGTCAGGTGACACAACACTTCAACATACGTAAATCCAGTTTGTTTTAAGTCTGGCCCAGCAGCAGCTTCCTCCGAAATGATGGCCTCCTTTAGTTTTTTCTTTAGTTTCCTTTAGTTTTTTCTTTTTGTTTTATTTATTTTTATTAAAACATGTTGGAATGCAGTCATCCCGGAGAGTCGGCACACGACACAGAACTGTAACCCTTTTACTCCCCTCTCCTCCTCGCCCCCCGCTTCCCGCCATCCCCAGGTCCCCTTGCCATCTTCGAGGTCACCTGCTGTGGTTTTAACAGGACATGGTGGAGTCAGGACTGAAGCCTGTTAGCTCAGGGCTCCAGCCTGGGTGGGGCCCACGCCTCTCTCTGGTGTCCGCAGCTTCCTCAGCCTGGGAATCTGCACTCCAGCCCTCAGCACCGGTCACTTTTCCCACCTCAGAGGTGTGGAGGGAGTACCTGAAAGACAAGATCCCAGAGTGTCCCTAAAAGGGGTCCCATGCACTTCAGAGGACAGAAGCCCTCACACACCAGGTCGAGTTCAGAGACCACAACAGGCCCTGCTGCCCGCTGAACACAAGCTGCAGAGGAGGATAAATGGCAAATTCATTTGGGATCAGAGCCTGGAGTCTGCAGCTCAGGTGACTGAGGATCCGTCCCCTGTCACAGGCATCAGGGAGGGCAGTGCCCTAGGTGGCCTGAGACACTGTCACACTCCAGCTTCTGTGGGAGCAGGCAGACCCCACCCTCCCAAGGATACCTGGGTAGGGGGACATCAGCCCCCTCTCGCAGAGCTCCTGCCTGCTCCCAGGACACCCAGAGGGAGGCCCCAGGGCAGGGAA
>RJWM01042548.1:0-14281 GCA_004363535.1 Dasyprocta punctata | reverse complement strand
AAGATAATTGGGAAGGGAATAGGCGGAAAGAGAAAAGGGAAGAGGAAAAGATATAAACCTGTATATATGTATATGTAAGATAACTAAAAAGAACACTGCTGAATGTATTCGTTATTGAGAAAGAACAATTAATACTCATATGATTGGATCAATCTAGCATGTCTATATCTGATAATGTAAGAAACCATTTTAAAGATAAAGATGCGCAATATTGCAACCATTGTCACGCTTCTATCCACCGGTTGTGTAAACCTGCAATGTTGTGTATTTACTCTAGTCATTTGCTTGTCTCTTTTGCTTGTTGTTTTTACTATATATGTCGTCTTTTTTTGTTGTTGTTGTTGTTTTTGTTTGTTTTGTTTTTCTTCGCTCAAATAAAATTAAAAAAAAAGAAATTGAAATATTTATTTATATTTGTTTTAAAGTAAATACTCAAATCATGAATAAGATCAATGTTTCATTCATCAGATACAGATGAATAAATGTACTTCAAAATTTAAACTTCTATTTTATGCAAATTTATGTACGTGCCTATTTTGAAAGATGGCAAACTGGAAAGAAGGAAAATAATCTTTTGTGAAATGAAGTCTGTCTTCTGAATAAGGTGATTTTATTTAGGAATATCACACAGATAGATTAGCAACATTGCTTTGAAAAAAGTTTAAAAATACATTTTAAAAAGATCGGTTGTATTCCCTGAATAATTAGGTGACCATTCTATTCTTAGATAGTAGGGAGGTTCCATTATCTCAAAGGTTACATTATACCGCTGCTGAGAGAGTGAAATAAACAAATAGTCAGATCTCTGAGAATAAGTCACAGGAAGACTGTTGCATTCATTGAAACCCAGATAATTTATAGAAAGTATTTATCTCAAGATGAACTAAATTGCTCGTTTAAGAGTGTGCCTTACCTAAGCATCCATCAGCCTATCCAAACAAAAGAGGAAAAGTGATTTAAAAATATTTAAGAAAACTCTCATTCTGCATTTGTTATGCAAGACACAATGAGGCTTTTCTTTTGTTTGTTTTTGTTGTAGCTTTTTTTCTCTTTTGTGTGTGTGTGTGTGTGTGGTGTGTGTGTGTGTGTGTTTGTGTGTGTGTGTTGTGCCTAGAGGATGATTGCCAGGGCATCAACAAAAATGTAAAAATTAAATTCTTTCACTAATGCACTCGTCCCATATTCATTGGTGCAGTAAATGGAATTACAGAACAATAATTCACCTGCCTCCTCCTATCTGTGCCACATTGTTAAAGCAGCAGGTGGCCTCTCATTACCATCTCACTTTCATTTTTTCCATTCACTAAAGTCTCTACCTACCATTCCACAGGAAACAGGAATCCTTCACCTCAGAGTGCTAAGGGTCATTAATTTGGACATTGGCCCTAGTACTATCTAGGACATTAGTAATTCATTTTTTTCACCTCATTCTTTCCCCAATAATTATATGTTACCTGCATGGTATTCTCTTACTGTTTGTCTGAAGGGATGGGAAGCTACCAATTTTCCTCTCCATTGATAAAATCAGAAATAAGGTACAAATTCTCTTAAGAGATTTCTGACAAATTGATCTTATAGATTAATTAATGTCCTCAATTCTACTTGTAAACCATATTGGTTAATGCTAGTAGACTTCTTTGTATTACATCTGCCTCTGTTGTTTGCTTACTAAGGTTTATTCAGTTTGTGTTCAGGTCTGTTTGATCTAGGTGTCACATTTTACCTAATTGTATAATTATTCAATTAAACCTTATGTACTTCAATATATTAGGGATATAAATTAACAAAAATAATTGCATACTAGTAGAAAAAATGATTTTATAGAGTTTGCTGAATTGCTTGAATATTGTGAATAGGATCAACCAATTTAATAAGGACAAGTAAAAAGAAATTTACCCATAAATGCTGCTCAAAACTTAATTTTAGAGATAGCACCATTTATTATCAGTCTAATTATTTAAATATGGAATGACAAAAATTGCAATTTTTTTTACTTTTTATGTGATGATATAACAGAAAGTATGAAAATGACTATTTTGTCAAAGTTATTCAATACAAGAGTAGATTGGTGAACCAACACCTGCCCCAGCAATGCTTGGGACACTCAGTACGTAAAGAAATGTGCTGGCCAAGTGACACCTGGGATGAACTCTTTAGTGCTTAAGAAATAACTGTGTAATACAGAATTCATTATCATGTTATCTACCAAAGGGAGGGGAAAAAAAAGCCTTTAGGATGTATTATATGTACACAAGACTCAAAAAGGTCAGCAAAGAACCACAGTAAGTTCCTCAGTAGGACATCTAACATTTTCAAATTTCTAGGTTTTTGGTACAGGAAAATCACAAATTTTAAAATTTAAAATGATAGGTATAATGTTTTATTTAGATAGAGGAAATACATTTTGGCATTTTATTGGATAGCACTGTGACTATGATTAATGATGTCTGTGTGTTTCAAAACACCTAAAAGGATTTCAAATATTCTCATCACAAACAAAAGATATATAGAAAAGATAAAATATAGAGGCAAAGTTGCTTATGCAGTACTTTCCCATGGTATGGTGTTATGTAATAGTTTATATTAATAGGCAGTGTATGCTGATGCAAACAGTGAAAATGCTATCTTATGAAAACATTGCTTCTTCTTCTAATTAAATTATTATTTATCTTTAAAGTTAGAAGGATGTACTTATGATTTGATTTTATACATGTTTTCATAAACTTTTTCAAATTTTTACAATAGGTGATATTAAGGTGTTTCATAAGATAGAATCGATGTAAATGAAACTAGTCAGAAAACATTTTTCTGGAACTACCCTCCCTGCAGCCTTTCTTCTTTGAAAGTTTTGATTCATCATTTCTAGTACTTCTTCCTATGTTCTGAAAAACATCTGCTAGTTTTTCACCCTGTAGTAATTGTATACAGCTATTCACAGTTTCAGTGGTGTTTAGCCCCACTGCTTCCATGTATAACCTCTACAGATCTGTTTTTCTCAACAGCTTCATTGACTATACCACCTACATCATTAATCTGCACAATTCTACATTTCAAATTCAATTTCAATTTTTAGCCCCCAAATTGAATATCTTGGGCTTTATAACTCATGATACAAATGTCTTACCAATTAAATAGATATAAAACTTCCTCCAAAACCATTCATCAAACTCAGATGACAAGTTTTGCATTTCACATTACTTTCTTTTAGTAGTGAAACCTTCGATTCCTTTATTTTTTATTTTTTTCCTTGAGACCTGGTCTCTCTAGTTCAGGTTGGCCTTGAATTCACTACATAACCTGGACTGGCCTCAAATTTGTAGCAATCATCCTGCCTCAGTGTGTCAAGTGCTGATATTACTGACTTGCCATCATTCCTGCATCAAAGTCTTCAATTCTGGATTTACAAAGTATACTGACAAATTTCTAAGTTATTATATATTGGAAAATAAAAGAGTGAATTATTTTTCTTCAAAATTCTTTGATGAGTCCCTAGTAAATACACTGAGTTATAAGTCTTTATGTATGACTTCAAATCACTAGTAATTCATCCATGCATTAAGTTTTCAGACTGTTCCCTATTTAGTTACACATTACTTTTTATTTTCAAAAATTTTCTTGTAACATTACATGTCCGAATATGTTGCTTAAATTTTACCCTCTATTAATCTTTTTAGTGAAACCATTTATTATATAAAGTTCAAACTAGATTGCATCTGTTCAATACTACATTCCCAGATCATTTTATTGATGATGTGGCACTGCTCCATGATAGGAATTTTTCATAAATTCCGATAGATTTTAATTTTGCAATTAAATTAAAGTCATCACTATGCAAGTGAGTGAGGTAGTAAACACTGGTTTATCTGTCAAAATGAAAATTGTGCAGTGACTATGTAGGAAAATAGTTCATATGCTTGTGTTCTCTGGAGGTGATAGAACCACACATTCAAGGTAGGTTCATATTGGTAGAAAGTATGTGAAATAGAAATCATACCAAAATGAGTAGAAGTATGTAAATAACAGTGAGCAAATAAGAAAAGTGAACAATACTTTCTTAATTGCAAAGAAAGCAAAATATGAGTAAAGGGACAAAATAAGGTGACACAAATTATCCTCAGGTAATAAAATATAAGAATAGAATTTCCATGTGTCAATAACTATCTTAAAATGAGTGCACTAAACAAGTCAGTTAAAAGATTATAGTTGCTCCAAAGGATTAAAAAGTAAAAGTGTATCCCTTTAGACAGAGACATATTTCAAATGTCTTTGTACATAAAGTACGAGAATCAAAGGAATGAAAAAATGAATCTATCAAAGTAAAATCTGTGCAGCTAGAATTTTATTTATTTGTTTGTTTGTTTTTGGTACTGGGGATCGAACTCATGACCTAGAGTTTACTAGGTAGCTGCTATGCCGTTGAGTTACATCCCTGGCCTCAATATATAATTTTATTAAAGTAAGGCCAAAGTATTACTGGAGATTGAAATGTTTCATAATAATAGTGATATTTCAATTGGCATGTATAAAAATATAAAAATATTAATCCACAAGTTGTGTGCCTTGAAAAAACTGATGTAAGCATATAGATCCAGCTTGCAGAATTTATAAGCATGAGTGAACTTGTTAGTACAGCTCAAATGCTGACAGAATAAACAGTTCCTTAAATTATGGAAAATGCAAGGAAAAGTTTAACCAACTGGCATTTGGTGGTATATACACAGGAACCAAAAATTGCAGATTTTTCAAGTGCACATGGAAAACTTGCCAAAATAAATAAAATTCTGTCCCATGAATCAAACATCAGTACTTTCCACTGAACTGAAACTCTTAAAAGTGATGCTGTCTGGCCACAGTGAATTTGACATATAAGTCAATAAGCAAAAGTAAAAATACAATTTTTGAACATTTGAAGGTTACACAATAGAACTGGTAAAACAAATGGAATTTTAAAAAGCACTTCTACAAAATACTAATGGCAATAGTATAATTCAATCTAATGATGAGAATTTTAGTTCAGATGATGATGAAATAATAGAGATTATATTTATCTTCTTCTTCCAAGAGAAACCACCAAAGAAAGAAATAGGCAATACATATTATATATATAAAAAAAGTCAGGCAGTGGAGGATCTGGTAAATCTCAGAGATCTGAGTTAAGAATGTGAGAACAAAGCAGCAGAGTGCCTAGAGCACGATGTGATAGGGAAGAGCAAGCTCTCAGGGAAGAATATAGTGGAGTTCTTCAAAGGTTCCCCCACTAGAGACTGCATAATTAGCACATGACTGTGAAGAAAAGCATCAGCCTGGTAAAGAAACATACAAACGCACCTGGGGTAACAGTGCTCTGCATTCACACTAATCACTGTGATAGTAGCTATTCTTCCTCTGAAGCAATAAACCATATTCTGTGATCAAGTCTCCAGTCAAAGGTCCTTGTAGATGTCAAATCTGTACTGTAATATCCTACAGACCTGAAGGGTAGCACCTTTTCTTATTATCCCTTTTTTCTTATTTTCTCAAAATTGAATCACTAAAGGATGTCTCCGAAGATTCAGATAATACTCAGAATAGCAAAATCAACTAATTTCTCTCTGATAATACATAAAAGTTCAATTTCCTGTGCTAGGCAGATAAATAAGGTCCACATTCCCAATTACAATATAATACAACTCATGGTTATAATGCCATGCTTTCTTTTTCTAGATGAGATAAAGAATCATTAGGTTTACCTTCCAGACAAAATTAAAAACAAGTGAAATAGGGAGCTGGGGTTTAGCTCAGGGGTGTAAGTGCCTGCCTGGCAAGCGTGAGGTCATGAGTTCAATCCCCAGTCCAAAAAAAAAAAAAAAAAAAAAACCTAGGTGACATATTTGAAATATTGATTTTCATGATATTGAATTCAGGCAATAAAAGTTAATACCAATTGGGATACTGGAAAAATTGATATGAGCTATATTCTAAATCAGTCTGCTGCCTGGAAAGGGGTCATGCACCGAGTATGGGAATTACATTGAGAGAAATTCCTACAGGTTTTCCATGAATCCTCTTCAAATATCATGCAGAGTAATAACCACAGCAGAGAAGAGGCCAGAAAAATAACACCTGAAAATCATGCAGGATAAAATATACAGTATCCACCTAGTAATGAGGCCTGTTCAGCTAGCCAGATGGGAAACCAGCATTCAGAGGGCAGTTGGTATAATATTCAGGAAGATCTGAAGTATTAACTCTTCAGAGAATTTTGCTCTGGTCCTTGTCTAACATCATAAAACTGAGATATAAATTGTCAGACTATCTACAAGTAACTTCGATACATTCCAAAACAAGAATCAAGAATATTTCTAAGAATATAAAAACATTCATGTATCAAAAAGGTAAAATTGACAGTGTTGGATTCAATTTAACTGATCAAGTAAGAAGAGAAAATCCACAGTAAATTAACAAAATATAAATACAATATACTAATATTAATATAGAAAATAAAATCACCATTATTCTGAGATAGCATTGTATACAATCTATGGAATTATTAGCATTTACATATAAATTACTAGTCTTAATAAATAGATTTAATAATGTTTTGTGATAGTGTCAGCATAAAATTTTTTTTTTTTTTTTTTTTTTTTTTTTGCGGCACTGGGGATTGAACTCACAACCTTGCGCTTGCCAGGGCAGGCCAGCATAAAAATTTGAAACTAAATTATTAAGAATAGTCAAAAAATAAGCCAAAGTTAATGAAATAACAGATTATCAGTTTATTCTGATCTTAACAAAAATGAGGATCTTTCTTCAAGCTACATCTTTTCATTAAAACCACAAAGGAAATTATATTATGTGTGTAATGATAGGAAAATGAATCAATGGAATCAAATACAGACAGTAAAAACATAAACTTACAGAATGACCAAATGTATGACAATAACAGCAGAGAACACAGAGCAGAAAAGATAGATTTGTCAGGGAGCTTCACCAAAAGTATTATGTTCAGAGATTCAATAGAAGAACTCATGAAACTCAGCATACAATGATAATCATTGTTACACTTATTAGATGATATTGTCATACATTAAAAAATAATCAGAGTATAACAGTTAACCAAGACTGTGAACTTGACTGGTTAGACAGATGACTAAATTAGAATACCACACTTCCGTGGTGGGTGTGGCCACATGGCATTGGGGGCTATATCTGGTTACTGGTCTCTTGCCTGGTGGCATTGTTCCCTTGTGCCCTGCTTCCAGCAGCCATGACATGAGCAGTTTTGCTCCAATGATCCCTTCTTGAGAACCAAGTTTCCAGATGTGACCTAAGGACCAAACATGATGCTCTTTCCACAGATAGCACCCTCAGGCCAGCTGTGTTAACACTTTCCTGCATAACATTCTACAGAATAACTGTTATATATAAATATGCATTTCCACCATATGGTGGTATTTTTGCCAAATATTTTTAACAAAATGAGCTCATATCATAAGGAAGATAACCATATACCAAAAGATGAAGCTCAGGGAAAACAGTACTGCTTTCCACAGAAGCTGTGATGTTAGAACCAAAATTATTTGTTCCTTGAATTTGGGTTTTGAATACTGATTTCACCACTTTGCTGTGTGAACTTGTGCAGTTTGTTTAATTCTTTGTCCTCATTTTTCTCTCCAATAAAATAAAACCTCCTATACTTTATATGAATTTAGAGTGTAATTATTAGAAACCCATTGAATGTTCATCCCTTCTCTTCATTTTCTATACTATTTTTTTCTTCATTAAAGTTACACACCATGAATTTACTTGTACATTTATAAACTACCTCTTCTCCAAGCTAGTTTCCTAAGGACGTGTTTTTATTCACTAGTATGGCCTAGTTAATACTTGACTGTAGGTAGGCAATCAATATTATTGCAATGTTCTTTCCATGTATAATACGATATTTTCTTAGTACGAGGACTACTGACCCAGCCCATTCTTTCTCCCTGGAGCTCTTGAATCCGAGTCTTTTCTGGTGTCTGTAGGGACAGAGTTCCTTCCCCTGGAGTTAAGGTCAGTTTTCAGGCTGCTTTGTTCTTTTTTCTGGATCGTGCTGTTTCTCCAGCTTCTTTTGTGAAATCTAAATTTCCTAACAGTCCTCTCTCCAAATTTCCTGAGATCCACATTTTCTCTCTCTCTTTCTCTCTGTCTCTGTCTCTGTCTCTCTTTCTCTCTATCTGTCTATCTTTCTCTATCTCTATCTCTATCTCTTTGACAAGTTGTGATTTTCCAGGTATATGGATTCTGGGTCCTGAAGAGGTTGGATTTTGCTGCTGATCAATAGTGTGCTATTTGGTTCAACTCTATCTTGGAAGTGTTTAAACTTGTATAATTTAGATGATGGTAAAACTAAGAAAAGTTGGTATCTATAATATACAACTGGCAATTTCTTAGACAATAAACTAATGGCTTAAATTTTAATGATACTTGTCTTAGTTACTTTTCACTCGTTGCTGAGACAAAATACCTGATGCCCAGAATTAGGAAAGTGAAGGTTTATTTGTTACAGTTCTTGGGGGTTCAGTCCATACTCAGTTGGCTCTAAGGCATTGTGGTGTGGCCTGTCCACCATTCATGGCTGCTGCAACAGCAAGGTGAACCGGCAAGAGAGAGAGGACTTACCTTCTTCCTACCCTTACACTGTAATGTCAGCTCCACCCCCAGGCAGCTGCATCACTCACATTGCCAATCCCAGCACCAGACAACAAACCAATCACAAATGCTTGACACAGCCATGTCCATGCCATGATTACATGAGACTTTGTGGGGCCATAGGAATATAGCTATAAATATAGCTATAACAATACTTTTGCATATATCTGAATATTATTTTTATTAATGGCAAGTGGTGGGTGTTGTAATACTTCAATAGATCCCCTTCACTAAAGGACTTATAAAAAATCTTGTTGAATGTCATGATGACAAAAAAATACTTTTGTTACAACTTGTGTCTAAATGCTCCCCCAAAGCCTCATGCAGTCTTAGGAAGGAGTGTTTCAGAGGTGTTTGATTCTAGAGTGTATGATGCTGGGATTAAATTAGTTCTTAGATTGGTTTTGCATAGTTCTGGAGTGTGAACAATAGGAAGACCTGCATTGGGTGTGAGCACCACCAGGCCTAAGAGCATGTAGCCTGGCTATAACATAAGGAACAGAAAGAGAGTAGTGTGCTTGCTTGCTGCTGGTTGCTTGCTGCTTCATTCTTCACTGCTTGCTGCCTTCTGCTTTCCGTGAAATGTTTCTACTCTGTGATGTCCCTCTGCCATGCCACCCTTCCCTGGAGCTAGTCAGCTATGGACTGAAACCCCTATAAACTGTGAGCTACAATAAATCTTTCCTCTCCTTTCACTTTAGGCATCAGCTATTTTGTTTCCTTAATGAAAAACTAAGACAACTTGTTTTAAAGAAGAATTACTACGTAGGTGTTTTGAACCTTGACCACTTGACTACTGACTGTCTTTAAAGACTCTATCACTGATGGTAGATGAGTACATACAGCATTTGGTATAAGATAGTGTCCAATCATTAAAACTATTGGTGATTTTGAAGACTTCAGAGTGTAAATACGTATATGTATATTTATATTTATGAATATAAATATATTTATAACTGGACAGTGAGAGGTATTATGAGCATGGTTTACTTCCTGGATCAAGTAACTCACCAAGGTAAATAGAGTCACTAGGCTAAAATGAGCAAAATATCAGATATATAGCAGTGATGGAAAGCAGTGAGAATAAGTAGCATTTTGAGAATAGCTGTTGCAATGGAGACTATAGAGCACTCCTTGAAAAATGTCCTTTAAATTTGCTTAGAATCTGTCTAGTCTTGCAGAAGCCATATCCAAATTGCATATGAAGAAGTGAATCAGAATGCCACAAAAAGGACTAAAGTGAACACTAATTGGCTTCCCATTTTTCCCTTCAATGACAAACTTACCGCTTCACTGTTGAAAGTGTTGTCTTAAGATAAAATCAACTATATATCCTTTCAAGATTGCTTCATAGTTAGAGAACTTCTTGATTTATGACTATAGTTTTTGTAAGTATTTCATGCTGCATACTTAATTAACAGTAGAATATGCAATTTGCCTCAGTTGGACTGTTCAAACCCTAGGAATTCACTTGATGTTAGCAAGACTGTTGTTAGGTCTAGTTCACAGGATGGCTTGTTTTCTCTCCAGCTTCCTTGCCCAGGTGCTGATACCAAAAACACCACTGAATACACTCACCACAACTAAACTCATCTCAGAGACTCAACCTGAGGGTACCTCCTGCAAAGTAACTTTCTTGGTTAAAAAACATTTCTAGCTGTGTTAGTAGATCCCAACCCACATTAGGACCCTTCATCCAAAGAATTTATTACAGTTTCATATAGTTTTTTTTTAATTTTAAATAGCAAAACAGAAAAAACCATAGAAATGATACAGAATTTCAAAAAAAAGTAAGAAATTAACACTAGTTAATATATTACATATTGTTATCTTAGAAATAGTTGCTCAAGTTACAAAATCTAGGCATAAAAAATTATCAAGCAATCAAATAATGACAGTACAAACTGTTCTTTTTGATGAACTAACAGAGATTAGTAGTACAGTTATCTATCTTGTATACATGAATATATATATATATATATATGTAAACATTCATATATATATACCTACATTCACATCCTCGTTTCCTTTCTTCCTTTCTCCTTTCCTCTAGGCCAGTTGTTCTTTCCTTTTGATCAATTTCTGTCCTTTTCATTATTACAATATCTATAGTATATTTTGGATCTTATTACTATTTCAGTTTTTTGTTTTCTTTATTCATTTTTTTATACTAAGGAGACAACACGATATTTACAAATGTGAGTTTGACTTATTTCACTTATGAGTATGGTCTCAACTTGCTTCCATTTACATATAAGAGCCTCAAGATTATCCTCTTTTATAGCTAAGTAATATTGTATTGTATAAAAACTCCACATCTTTTTAACCTATTCTGTGGTTGACAGGCATTTGGGTTGTTTCCAAGATTTAGCTATTACAAATTATGCTGCTAAAAACATGGGTGCACATATATCACTGTGGCATGACATTATCAATTTTTGGGGGAAACTATCCAGAGGGGGAGTAACTTGATTGAATGAGACTTCCAATCCTAGTTTTCTGAGGAATTACCACACTGATATTCACAGTGGTTGCACCATTCTACACTCCCACCAACAGTGGAAAAGTGTTAATTTTTCTCCACAGCCTCATCAATATTTGTTATCAGTTGATTTCTTGATAGCAGCCATTGTTTCTGGAGTAAGATGGAATCTCAATGTTGTTTTAATATGCGTTACTTGAATGAACAGTGATATCGAACATGTCTTCATGTATTTATTTGCTATTTATATTTCTTCATCTGAGAAGTGTGTGTTCATCTGAGATGCTCACTTTTGGATTGGGTCTTTGAATTTGGGGGACCTGATGTTTTCTAATTCTTTACATATTTTAGATTTAAGTCCTTTGTCTGAAGGACTGCTGGTTAAAATTTCTTCCCATTCTGTGAGTTTTCTTTTCACTCTGTCAGTGATTTCTTTTGAAGTGCAAAAACTTAATAAGATGAAATCTCAGTTATTGATTCTTTGAAGTACTTCCCATGTGGTTTGCATTTTCTTCATGGAATTTTTGCCTATCCCCATGTCTACAAGATTTCTGCCTACCTTGTGCTCCAGTAGAGTTAGTGTTTCTATTTTAATATTTAGATCTTTGATCCATTTTTACTTTAGTTTAGTGCATAGTGATAGACATGGCTCTAGTTTCAATCTTCTGTATGTGGAAAGACACTTTTCTAGCACTATTTATTAGAGACTATCTTCCTTCCAGTAAACATGCTTAGCCACTTTGTCAAAGATAAGGTGGCTGATTGTCCTTATAGTGGTGCCTGCATCTTCTAATATGTTCCGTTGATCCTCAGATCTGCTTTTTTTGCCAGCACTATGCTGATTTTTTTGTTGTTGTTGTTGTTTTTTTGTATTGGGGATCGAACTCACAACCTTGTGCCTGTGAGACATGCACTTAGGCCACTGAGCTAAATTCCTGGCAGCACCATGCTGATTTTATCACTGTAGTTTTATAGTATGATTTTGAGTCAGGGATTGTGAAGCCTCCTGTCTTGTCTTTGTTGCCCAGGATTGCCTTTGCTATTCTAGGTCTCTTTGTTTCCAAATTAATTTTGGGAATGTTTTCTTTAGATCTGTAAGTTATTCTGACAGTATTTTGATCAGGAGTGCATTAAATCTGTATAACAGTTTTGGGATTATGGTCATTTTCACAATATTGGTTAATCCTACCCAAGGGCAAGAGATAGCTTTCCATTTTCTGACATTCTATCCAGTCTCCTTTTTCATAGTACTATGGTTTTCAATGTCTAGGTCTTTTACATCTTTTTTAGGTCAATTCCTAAGTATTTCATTGTTTTTAATGCTATTGTGAAAGGTATTATTTCCATAATTTATCTCTCAGTGAGTTTGTTTTTTGTGTAGAGGAATGTTACTGATTTTTGAGTGTTGACTTTGTATCCAGCTACAGTGCTGAATTTGCTTATTAATTCTGGTAGTCTTTTGGTGGAGCTTTTAGGGTCTTCTATGTAGAGTATCATGTCATCTGCAAATAGTGATAATTTAAATTCTTCCTTTCCTATCCTTATTCCTTTTATTTTTCTTCTTTGTATGATTGCTCTGGCTAATGTTTCCAGAACTATATTGAACAGGAGTGATGATAGTAGACATCCTTGTTTGGTTCCTGATTTTAGAGTGAAAGTTTTCAATTTTTGTCCATTTAGTATAATGTTGGCTGTTGGTTTGTCGTAGATGGCTTTTAACAGATTGAGGTAGAAACCATCTATTCCAATTTTCTGTAGGATTTTTATCATGAACAAGTGCTAGACTTTATCTAAAGGTTTTTCTGCATTTATTGAAATACTCATGTGATTTTTGTCTTTGGCTCTGTTTATTGCATTTATTGATTTGCATATGTTATATCATACCTGCATTCCTGGGATAAGTCCCACTTGGTCATGATGTATAATCTTCTTGATGATTTGCTGCATTCTATTTGTCAGCATTTTATTAAGAATTTTTGAATTTATGTTCATTAGGGAGATTGGTCTATAGTTTTCCTTTTTGGTTGGGTCTTTCTTTGATTTTGGTATCAGTGTAATACTTACATCCAGGAATGAGTTAGGGAGAATTGCTTCCTTTTCAATTTCATTGAAGAGTTTGAGCAGTATTGGTGCTCAAAATTTCTTGTAGAATTCAGCTGTGAATCCATCAGGACCTGGGCTTTTCTTTTGTTGTTGTTGGTAAATTTTTTTTCACATTTTTAGTTTCAGTAGCTGATAAATTGAGTTATTCAAAATTGTTTTGTCTTCCTGGTTCAGTTTTGGTAATTCATACATTTCTAGGAATCTGTCCATTTCCTCTGTGTTTTCTACTTTATGTGAGTAAAGATTTTCAAAGTACTAATTTCACTCTTTTCATTCCTTATTGCATGTATCTGAGTGTTTTCTTTCTTTTTCTTGATAAGGTTGGCTAAAGGGTTAATCAATTTTGTTTATTCTTTTCAAGAACCAATGCTTCAAATCATTGATTCTTTGTATTCTTTTCTTAGTCTCAATTGCATTAATGTCTGCTCTTTTTTTTATTTAAGAGAAAATAGATACAGAAGCTAGAAACAAAAATCAAAAATGACAGACAAACAACAACAACAGATCTGATACGATAACATTGTAGGTTTACACACTGAGGTGGTTGAAGTTTGACAGTAGTTATAATATTGCATATCGTTACCTTCCTAGGGGTTGGGGATATTGACAGATGTAGACATGTAAGATTCATCAATTCAGGTATATTAACTTTTCTTTTTCAATAGCTATTGTATTTAGCAATACTTTTTTTAAACTGTCTTATTTATGCATATTTATAAATTTATGACTTTTTCCTTTTCTCTTCCTTCCTTCTTTTCCCCTTAGAATACCTCTTGTTATCATTGAACTAACTACCCATAACATCAGATCTAATATAACCAAGTGAAATAGTTCAGAGTGAAACCAATAAAGCATAAAAGTATGGTCATACATAAGAGAAACAAAAAACTAAAGAGATCAGCAAACAACAACAACATATCCGATACTGTAAAATTGTAGGTTTAGTACTGTAGATGGTTGGAATTTTACAGTGGTTGCAACATTGTATATTGTTACCATTAAGGGGGCTGTTCAGATTGACAG
>RJWM01042547.1:0-14286 GCA_004363535.1 Dasyprocta punctata | reverse complement strand
GACTGCTAAAAATAATGTGCAATTATGAAAATGTTTTCAATTGTTGACCACTGGAACATCTAGCCAGGATCAGCAGCAGCTACCCACTTGAACTGAAGCTCAGTCACCAGGTTTCTTCCTCAGTGGTCCATTTTCCCAGCTGGGAAAGCTGGGAAACACCGGAGTGTTGTAAGAGACGCTTCCCTTTGGTCTCCGTCAGTGTCACACTCATTTGCTGATCTCGTCCTGTTCCACACTGAGGCTGAGATGTCCAATCTTGATATTATATCCAACAATGACATTACCACTTCCTGTCAGTGTCACCATGGAGTAAAGAAAAACAGGACCCTCTGAAAAAATACTTGATTTTTACCCAGGAAATTATTGTTATATCTGGTAGATTTCATTTTAAATACTTGTCATGTAACAGAAATCTGGACTTGCTAATTTTTCTAGGTAACTAAAAAAGAACTACACTGGGAAGTACTGCTATTTCCCTTGTTATGCCACCAGGCAGGAACACAGGCAGCGTAGCGCTGTAACGCCCGCTTTGGTGACATGGCCCTGTCCCTTAGTTTTGCTCTACAAGGCCATTGACAGGCTAAAATGAGCGTGCTCCCCAAAGACCACACTGGAGGTGAAGAGGGCGGACCTTGTCTCGCCCCACTGATGGCCACCATATCATTTCCTGACTGCTTAATGGAGGAGAAGGACTCATCTGAGGTGAACAATTCTCCTTCTGTTTGTTTCTGTGGCCAAGCATTAGACTGGATTCCTGCTATGCATTTTAAGCATCAGAAGGTTAAAGCTCTGTGATTAGGAGTGAATCACACTTGACTTTAAGTGTCTAGAAAAGAAAAGAGCACTAATAATTGATAACATTTAGTGAACAGTTGCTACTTGGCTGATACTGTGCAGAGCACCATGTTTTCTTTACAATATTTACACTCACAACAGTGATGCCATAAATTAGGTACTATTATGTCACCCCTTTACACAGGTGAGACAATTGGCGCTCACAGGGGTTGAATGGCTCACGTAGGACTGCACAACTCGCACAGGGCAGAGCTGGGCAGAGGCTGTAATTAGGTTTGCCTCCAAACCCTGGTGTTAGTCACCTCATTTGATTGCCTCTCGGTTTTGTCCAGTATCCCCAGGACCCTTGTATCTGTGGGTACCGACGGAATTGCCCCGGCCCACGTGCGGAGCCGAGCACTTCCGCTTACCCTAAGCTCTTCTTATTGGTGGCCTCAGCCCCCACCACGCCACCTATGGAGAACGTTTGCTCTCTGTTCTGTATCCCTGCTCTTGGCTACAGCGGCGTCTTATTCAATCCTTGATATAAGGGTGACAAATTTCTTCAGGTTAGACTTTCACATCGGGCTTTCCTTCAGGCACACGGGAGGTACTCGGCTACTAAAGCTACTCCAGATGGAATGCTGCACGTCAGAGGGGCCAGAGAAGAGGAAGGGGGCAGCGGGTGCAGGCCAAGGGTTCGGGGGTGCCTGCAGTGTGGAAGACGCTTTGTGAAACCTCCCATCTCCTCCCAGCAACGTTCTGAGGACTCACTGTCGCTCCTGCTTTGCGGGTGAGGAGAAAGGTGAAGAAATTCGTCCAAGTTTGTCCGGCAAACCAATGGTAGGATTCCGATGACCGTAGACCGTGTTTTTTCTCTTTTGTTTCTCAGTATTTCTCTCCATTAAGCTGCTTCCTGAGTCGGAGGGAGGATACTGGCTGTTTCCTGGTATTTCTTCTTATCAGGAGACTGACAGCGTATTCAGCAAGATTCCTCTGGGTTCTGAGAAGAGTACACATTGGGAATGAAGTGCTTTTTGAGTTTGGCCCAGATGGGAGGTTAAATGTCTGAATTTACACAGAGCTTCAACCTTCTGATGCTTAAAATGCATAGCAGGAATCCGATGCTTGGCCACAGAAACAAACAGAAGAAGAATTGTTCACCTCAGATGAGTCCTCCTCCTCCATTAAGCAGTCAGGAAATGATATGGTGGCCATCAGTGGGGCGAGACAAGGTCCGCCCTCTTCACCTCCAGGTGTTTATTTAATGCCCTGGGAGATATATTTCAAAAGAAATCAGAGTGGAAGGAAAACCCTCGACCTCATTCCTTTCAGCTGTGTGCCCCAGTCCATGTGTGGCTTGGGTAAACTTCACTGGTTATCCAGGCCGTCGGTTTTTATAATCAGAATGAGAATACTGTTCCAAATGACTCCCAGGTTCCTCCCTGTGTCATGTAACATCTCTGCATTGCAGACAATGAGCAGAAGTTTAAAGTTTGGGGCTATGAATTTCAAATCATGTTTGCACATATCATGGTTTTAAAAATGGTTCGTAAATATTTTCTTCACACCTAGCTTTCAGAATTTCTTGAGTATTCGTCTTTCAAGTGACGGTCAGGTGGGAGATGAGAAAGGAAAGGAAGACGTAAGTGTGAAAATAATGATGATTTCACAGATCGTGAACAGCTATTCCCCAGTGGGCCAATAACACAGCAAAGAGAAAAACTGAATGGCAAGATTTAAAATCAACATTAGGTAGAATTTCACAGTCCCAAAAGTTGGGTAAGCGTTTGAAAAGTTGTTTTTTGTTCTTTTGTTTTGTTTTGGTTTTCTGTTTTGTGGTAATGGGACTTGAACCCGGGGGCTTTCATACTGAGTTTTTTTTCTCATTTTTTATTTTTGAGACAGGATTTCACAGAGTCACTAAGTAGCCCAAACTGTGCTCTAACTTGCTCTCCTGCGTCAGCCTCTCAAAGTACTTGGGTTACAAGTGCCTAATTCCATGCCTGACTGCAAAGATTGTTTTTAAAAACGTCTCTGCATTTTCAAAAGCGAATTCTTTAGAGTGTTAATAGTATTCCTACTTCTGGTTTTGGTTTGGCCCTTGTATATTTCATATCAAACCTATCTGAGGACTGTGCCTGAACACTGCCTTCATTGCCGGCATCCCAGAGACTTCACTATGTTAAAGCACATTTTGATTTCCCAAGAGAAAGCAACCTAGGACTTACAAGAAACCTCGAACTTGCAAGCCTTTTTCTGATCCTCAATCTTTTTCTTAAATGAGTTTTTTAGAAGCAGTGTTCTTTGAAACAGAGCTGGAAACATTGCTTCAGATGTCCTGTGTTACTGAGAACAGCCATCTAGGGTAGCTGAAAAGAACTGGTGATCTAATTCGGTGAAATATCAATCAATGGCTTGGAATGTTGATTTCCTATCATTCTCTTCACCTTCCAATTCATTTGCTGATGAAGCCCCAAGGTCAGTTTGAAAAGCATACCTGATCCTGTCACAGGCTACCCAGCCACAGATGCCTCTAGGCTACAAACAGCAGCAGCAGCAGCAACAACAACAAATAAGCAAAAACAATAAAGATTATTTGGCTTACAGTTCCTTCCAAGACCTTTCATAAGATCTCCCTCCTAAGCCTACAAAGAAGGATAAAATTGTGGCATTTCTAGGTGTGGCCGCAAACAGAAACACCAAACTATCACCCAGGATTTGGAGGCAGATTTATTTATGTCAGTGGGCATTGATAGGGGTTCATTCCCAAAGTATCGGGCCCCGATCTGCGGTACTCCAAGGCTTACATAGGGTTTGCAAGCGAGAAGCAGAGTATTTGGGGGTTATTGATTGGTTATATCTTAGCTCATTATTACTGATTGGCCTAAAGGAAAGTTACATCATATATGTTGCATCCTAAGACAAGTTCAAATTCTGGGTAGGCTCAGAGTTATAGGAAGCATACAGATTCAGGGTGGGGGCAAGTTCAGAGCTGCAGGCAGCAAGTGCTTAGATAACATACGAGTTCAGGGTCAATTAGATAAGGGACATACGTACCTGGCGTTGGTGGAAAACATGAAGGCAAAACTGCTGATGGGAGTCGCTAGTTACAGAAATTTAACTCTAAGAAGTTAGCTCTCTTTTCCTCTTCATAGGTAAATGGGTGCCACTTGATACCATACTCTTAAGTGAAATAAATTGGGCTCACATGTAAAAATCACATTGTCTCCCTGGTGTGAGAAATTGAAAAATTAATGTCCAAAATGTACAATAGATATTGTGAAATGGGAAGAAATCATTCAAAAGGAAAGAAGAACTAGGGTGGGGGAAGAGGGGAAGGAAGGAAGAGAAAAGGAAAAATGAGATTAAAAAAAAGAATAAAGTGGAAACAAAACTTTGTAAACAGGGAGGGGGAAATGTTGAAGGGCGAAAAGGGGATTGGGAAACATGGATAAATCAAACTATATTATGTACAGGTACAAATTCCTTATGATGAGTAAGATCGTTATGCATATCTAAAATGCACCAATAAACTGAATTATATAAAATAAGAAAAAAAATCTCCCAGGCCTACGATCACAGCCTGATCTACTTCCCAGCCGTGTCTAACGTGTCATTCTTCACACTTGGGTCAGTTTCCCAGAACTGGGGTAGCAAATTCAAACCAGGTGGATTAAAACAAGTGAAATTTATTTTCACGGGTGTAGGGGTCAGATGTCCAAATTGGAGCTGTCAGTGGGGTGAGGCTCTCTCCAAAGGCTCCAGAGGAGAGGCCCTTCCTCTGTCGCTCCTGGCCTTCCCAGACATTCCCTGGGCACAGAGGCCTAACTGCAGTCCCTTCCTTCACCTTCACACGGCTGTGTCACTGCACCGCTGGCTCGGGGACACCAGCCACGCTGGATCAGAGGTCCGTGCTCCTCATGGACGGCCTCAGGTTAATCACACCTGCAGAGACCCCGTTTCCAAACAGGGTCATACGCCGAGGCACTGGTGATTAGGACCTAGCGTAACTTTCATGGAGATATGAGTCAACCCATGCCGCACTTGCTCTCTCCTCTTGGTCACGAGTCTATTAATTTCTGAACTGCCTTGATTATCCCTCACCTGACCCCCCTCCCAAGGAATTTTTAAAACTCCTCCTTCCTCCTCTCCTTTCACTGATTCCTCCCAGGCTTCTTTTCTGACCTCTCTGCCAGGGCCTCGCCTACTTCATACAATTTGCAGCATTCCAAATCTATTCAGTAGCACTTACCTCGTTCGTTATTTTATCCTGCGTATGGGATTATTGTTGCTGGACTCTCTCACACTTTTCCTTCTCGCAGTCAGAGGCAGTGTTAACTTTGATATCCTATTGTATGGGTACGATTTAGCAGAGCCCCTGGGAAATCGTAATGAAAACAGTGTGCAGATATTTTGGCAATAATATTTTTAAATATACACAGGAAATCAGTGAATCGAAGAAACTTTCTAAGAAGATGTTCAAGAAAGAAAGGGAGGATGGGGAAGGGAAGGGAAGCAAAGGGGAAGGGAAGAGAGAGTGCAGGGGAGAAGAAATGAGATGGGGGAGAAGAGGGGAGGGCAGGGGAGGGGAGGAGAGAGCAAATCTCTTTTGCTTTTCAATCGAACACTTGGCCTAGTGCCTAAAGTGAGGGGAACAAACGCATTCCTCACTCACTGAAATTTTGGGGCTGCCCTTAAACTTCTATCACCCTGAGCTTGGTCTTGTTGAGTAGAATGACACCGTCGCCACCCTGCTCGGGCACTGAGCACGGCTCATCCACTCCATCGTCGTGGGGTGTCTGTGATTCGCCTTTGACAGGTGTTTGAGCTGAGGAGGACTGAGCTCTGTCTGCCTGGGAAGCTGATTTCATATTCGTGGCCTGGATAAGCAGTGGCCACCTGCGCTTGTTACCTGGCTGGCAGGTGCAGGCAACGCGCTACCAACCTTGGTTAGAAATGCTCGCATCTGAAATAAAAGGCTGTATGTCCTTTTATGAGAATAACTGGGCATTTCTGGCCACAGATCCCCAAAGTGTTAAGTATGTAGTGAAAATCCAGTGAGGAAGTTTGATTTATACTGAGGAACAGTAAATGGCTGGAGTTCTTGGTTTTGTCCCTCAGCAGAAGATTCTGCCCTCAGATTCTTAGTCCTTGCTCGCTTTCCCTTGTGTTGAGTCTCGCCTTGCGTTTCTCAGACCGCGGCCCACCGGCATCTAGGTCCCCTAGAGAGCAAGCAAACACGTTGATTCCTGATGTTCCCCCAGACTCACCTAGGCCATCGGAGACAGAGTGGAAGGAAGGGCTCTAATTTCTGACAAGATCTAAGGGGGTGGGTACATACCCTAAAACTTCAGGACTATGTGCTTAGAATTACTACTTTAGGGGGAAAGCTATGATAAGAGCTCCCCAGTGGACATTTATAAATGTATCCTGATAGAAAAGTCACACCATTTTCAGCTTTTATGTGATAGATGCTATTCATGTGAATTTTATATTGTTGCAGATAAAAGTCTGAATGTGACATAGGGATGCCTCTGAATTTAGGTGGGAAAAGGCACCCAGGATGACGGCACATGGGTCGCCGCACACACCTCGGCTCTCCCATGTGGACGCAGAGCACACGAGCCACTGGTCCTGGCCACAGCCGAGAGCGCTCGGAGCAGACACCTGAGCGGGCACCGGCTCCTGTTTCAGGAAATGGGGATTAGATTTAGAACCACAGGAGAGGCTGTGCCTGAAGTGGGGTCAGAGCCACCGTCTTGCTCTAACTGTACGAAGGAATAGAGAAAACCATTCTCCCTGAGGGAGGGGATGAAGTTGGTGTGCCAGCACGAAGGGAAGCACCGGCTCCTGGAGAGAGAGGAGAGCTGGCTGGTAGTTATCCGGATCCACATACCGGGTCCTGCTGGCAATGCACAGTTCTTGCTGGAAAAAGAATAACATTTTGGTTTTGTATTCTTGTCATTCTTGCAGCCAAGGTTACGGTTAATGACAGAGTAGAGTTTCACTAGGTGAAATCTCAGTGAGGGCTTTCTTTTGGTAAAGGCGGCAGCACCCACATCAGCTTGATGTGTGTATAAATCTCTGCACCAAAATTAATTTTCCTATACAGTGTGCTCGAATGTGATTTCTCCTGCCACGTGATCTGATAATGCTAATTCCCTTCAAAATGAATTTGAAGTTGAGACCTAGAGCCGGTGGATTTAATCTTTCAATTGACTGGCAGGGGAAGACATTGTCATCGAAGAGAAAATGACTCAGGAAACATTTTTCACTAACTAGATTAAACAATTTAATAAGCATTCCCGAGTAGTTTTTATGTACTAAGACAGCTTCTTTCTATGCGTTTATCTGAAATAGGTCGTATATTCTATCCTTCCAAATAAAATCAGAACACGATACCTCAGTGTAGTGTGAATCATCTGAATCTACCAAAAGTATTTTTGAAAGTGAAGTAATTCATCAAGAGGGAAAACTCTGAGAAACGGGAGTAGACAGACGAATCATCTTCTGGTCTCCATTTGTCCCAAGACAAGCAAATCTCTGATTAATTACTCTCTGCAGTACTTTAGAAAGGGAAAGAAAAACTTTCTATTGAAATCTCAGCATCAAGCACAATGAAATTGAATGAACCTAAACGATATGAAGCCCAAGGCGGGCTGCATGGTCCTTGGCTCTTCCAGCAATACGGAGCCGGTGCTCCTGCTCCTGGCCAAGCACTTCAGAGAAAAGCTTAGCTTAGAGAGGGCCAGAAAATCAGAGACAACTTTTATTAGCTTTACATAAACACAAACACAGACTCTGTTAACAACTTCCACGTTATGCATCTGTTTTCAGAATGAAGAGATGTCTGTCCTAATTAGCCTCACATCTACAGTGACACCTTTCTTTGAATTAGAATACTATCACAATTGACACCACCATGGACCCAATTACCGAATAATTGGCGTGAGGTTTCAGTCAAGTGGAAAGATTCGCTGCTGCGCCTTCCGAGCTGACCTGAGGAGAGATGTGTGCTCCCGTCCTCACCGTGAAGACTCCACGACGCTCCCTGGAATCCCGCGCTTCTCAGTCTGGGTGCGTATGGTCCTCTAAGGTTGTTGCTTTCTCATTTATTTAAAAAAAAAAAAAAAGGCCAGTTTACCACTTGCCACCTAATTTATTCTCTAGGAAATAGGCCTTGTTTGACTTTTTTAACAGTACTTTTCCACATAATGCAATCCTGGTTGTATTTTGGGAATACCTAGCATTACTTCTTTTAGACAGGCCTAGCAAGCATTTCTCAAATATTGTACTGTGAGATTTTCTGCTGAAAAAAATATCCTACACTCATTAAGTTTGGGGAGACCAGTAAACTGTTTCCCCCTAGGGGGAATCACAATCCAGGAACAGAGAGTAAGTCCCATGAGGTAGAATCTTGCCTTTCATGTCATTCCAGATCGTGGAGCTCACTGCAAAATTGGTCGTGATTGGTAAGAAATACTGATTTGCAGAATAGCAAAGGTACTGCGGAATGTCTCAGAAATGTAGCCTATTTACTTGTACTGAATTTACCATTTTCCCCATAGGTCTGGCTTTAGCACCAATTTTTTCTTAAAGCAACACTGAACAGCAGCCTTGGAGCAACATTCCTAGGCCATTATCACTCCAGCCTCCCAGGAGGTTCACTTTGTCCCCTCAGCAAAAGAAAGAACACTTATGAACTCAGTCATGGGAAGAACAGACCTTTCATCCGGAAACGCATCATTTTAAATTTTACAGGTTGGCGAAGAGTAAAGGATGGGAGGCGGCATTTAGAAAGGATAAGCACTGACACCCCAACCAGCCACGCCACACGCGCAGGACTTCGACCCTCCTCATGAGCACAGTCTGGCGCTTACCGAAGGAGCTTTCCGCAATAATCTGGGGGTTCACTTTAGAATACAGAGCCCGCCTCTCTGTAATCCCGCCAGCCTCCGCCGGCCCCTCAGACGCCCTCGTGCCGCTCCATCTTGCTGTGGCCCTCAGCGGCGCTGCCTCCTCTGTTCTGCCGGCATCTCCAGCTCCTTCCTGCTCTGGGGTCTCCAATAGGCTTGCCAGGAATGATTCCCCCTCTCTCTAGCCCCAGAGTTAGCTTCTCTGCATAAACGTAAGCATCGTTTCTTCCTCAGGCAGGAGCTCTGAGGTCTCTAGCCTGTATATTCTCGAAGCGTTCGTGCGTCGGCATAGTTGCGTTGTGTCAGCCCATGTGCTGTTGCTAATCACCGAATACCTCAGGCGAGGTAACCTATGAAGAACGGAGGTTGGTCCTGGTCTATGGTTTTGGAGATCCGAGGTCAAGGGGACATATTTGGTGGCAGCTTTCTTGCAGACAGTCCCAAGGAAGAGCAGGATCTCACATGGCCAGAGGGTGTGTGTGTGTGTCTGTCTGTCTGTCTTCTGATCTCTCTTTCTCCTCTTACAAACCCACCAGAATTCAATCATGGTAGTCCCACCCTTCTGACTTACCTAATCCTAATCATTGCCAAAGGCTCCATCTACAAATCACACACACACACACACACACACACAAGAAGTTTTGACTCTCTTATCACCTCATGGTGGGGAAGAAACCACGGCCACAAAACCAATCATTCATCCATAACAATTTTAATTAAATGATTAATTAGGTAATTAGTTGCTTAACATCTGGAAGCTTAGGAGACATAGATGGTGTTGGTCTTGCTTAGCGCAGTATGAAATTGCCTATTTGATGGGTGCCAGAAGAATGTTCCTTGGATAAATTTAGGCTTTGAAGTGTTTGTTTGTTTGTTTATTTTGAGACAGGGTCTCACTATATAGTCCAGTCTGGCCTTGAACTCCTAGCAATCCTTCTGCCTCAGCCTCACGAGTGCTGAGATTACAGGCATACACCACCACACCCAGCCTAGGGTTTGTTTTGTAGTTAAATAGTGTTTAGAAAATATCATAGAACCCACATCAGCAAATGACATATTTTCCCCTAATAGGACATGGTTTTGCAAAGTCATATAATATAATCGTAGAAAACATCTGCCTATTTAATTAAATTAAGAATGTTAGTTTTGTGGAATCAACATAAGGGATTCTGTTGACTGTGTACCTCTTACTCATTAATAGAAATAAGTATTTTCTTGGCTATTGGGCCAACATTATTTGTTAGCTACATTTATCTAACTCAGATGTAAGGCCTGCAATGTGCTGGAGGCTGGAGACCATGGAAAGGCCGATTGTAGGGCTGTGATTTTCATCCCTCAAGGAGCAGGTAACCTAGAAAGTGGACAGAGACTTCATGGGCAATGGGACTCGCCAGGGCCTAGAAGAAATTTCACTTAGTCTGACTGAAGAAAGTAGTGGACAAAAGCGATTTAACACAAGTCTGTTTCTCCTCGCTTTTCTTTCCTCTTGATCCCAGGGTTATCAGCATTTGCTCCGAATCATGTTTGCTGAAGACAAAGCCGGCCTGGTTAGTGAGGCTTCCTGCAAGTCTTCCTGTGTTTGTCATCTTTCCTTTTCCTGTTTCCTCACTCTCACACCCGCCGGGGCCGCCTTCCGACGCCCCAGCCGGCAGGGCAAGGCGGACGGGCACCGCGAGCACCCAGCAAGACTCTGAGGGAGACTGTGCTGCCCGTGCTGCTGTTTCCCCTTCCTCCCTCCCTTCCGGCCTTAGTTTCTTCCTTCCTCCCCTCCTCCCTCTTTCCCTCTGATCCTTCCTTCCTCCCCTCTTCCTTCCTTTTTCCTGTTTCTTCCGTCTTCCCACATAGCTTCCTTTGGGTCTCCTTAGTAGATATCTGCTGTGAATTCTGTTCAGTGCCTCTTTTGGCAGCGTTAGCAATCTTGTGCTGTGGATTTCCAAGTGCGTGTGTAACCAGTTCACTCCTACTAAAGCCTGAATGCTGAGAATGAGTCATGACCAAACCAATTAAGATTTCTATGATATTTTGTCAAGTCACTTGTAAGATTTTCCCTCTCCATTTATACTGTGATTTTTTAGCAAACAGACATCTACCTTTCTAACACTGAAAGCTATACCCAGGTCCATATGTCACTGGGAAGTTAAATGCTATGAGGAAAATGCTGCCTCACAGAAGAAGAAGCTGAAACCCAGATGTTAACGTTCTTCGGGGGAACATTAGGCATAGTTTTTGTTTAGTTTTAGTTTTGTTTTGTCTTTTGCACTGGAATAGCTCCAAATTTGACATACGCCTGTTAAAATTGGAAGACTTTTCATAAATCACCTAGGATTATGACTTACCTTTTTTTTTTTTTAAAGCAGTGGAACCCATTTTTCAGAAACAATTAAAACATTAAAATGACAAATTGTGCTTTGGGGGGCTGACTGAAAGGTGGACACTATATAAGTTGTTGATTCTTTGCCTCTACCACCCGCTCAATAAATTAGAAATCAGTTCAGCAAAACCCACATTTGAAACTACAGATCTGATTGGGAACGGTAGCTGACTGACACCCTCGGGAGGGACCTTCATTTCGACATCTGCACCCCAGCCCCGCTGTATGTCTGGCTTGATGTGGTGAAACCCTTATCGCACTCTTCCTCTCCTGCCCCAGGTTCTGATGGTCTAACTCGATGTGTTTTCAGAAAGTTGGCTGGAGAGAGAGCCACAGAAGTGTGTTTTCTAATTTCAGGTCTCTCTCTGTCCTTTAAATGATGCCACAAGACTAGCTCAAGGAGACTCAAGGTCGCAGTCCTGCAGGAAGTATTCTGCTGCAGCCCTCTAAGTCCTGTTCCTCTGTGAGCTGATCCTGCTGCTATTTGTTATAAGGTTGCTCTCTTCTTTCATTTCTATCTGTCTTGGTCGATGACAAGGATTTTAGAGAGCTCAAGCTGTTTTCAATTTTGGGGAAGAAGAAAAATTAGCCTGCCATTTGAGCTTCCCGGGGTCTGTAATGAGGCCCTCTGCTGAGAAGTGAGGGCATAGAAAGTTTGATCCTTTCTTTAGTTGAGGATTTATGCAGACAGACTCCTTACAATGTGCTGTGGTGTTAGAAGGGCACATTGTTCAATCAGAATTTCCTTCAGTTTTGGGTGGATTCCTCAGACTCTAACCAGAACCTCTGGTGAAACCACAGTGTCGAGCTCTCGTAGCCAGTGCACCCTACCATTTTTATGAACAAAAACTCAGACACTTCGGTCCTTCTGCCTCCCTCATTAAAACCTGTATATTTTATTAGCATTTTATTTCTCTCTCGGTATTTCTTTTGGGTTCATTTGTTTCCACAATTAAGTTTTAAAGTTCCCAAGGGTAAGATCCTGTATAGTATTTACTGGAGGACTGAGCAAACTGTAGAGATGAAAAATTATAAATGACGTGTTAGTCAATAACACTGTCCACAGTAGTTAAAATAATCCATATCAGCATAATGCTGTCCCTTCGCCCTGGATTCTCTGAAGACTCTGAGTAATTCGCTTCTCCACTGGGTGGACAGAAGAGGTGAACGCGTGGGAAGCTACCATTTCACTGAGCACCTACGATGCACATCGCACCATGAGGTGCTCGGTAGGTTGTATTTCATCATTACCCTCCCCCAAAATGCTTAAGCATCAGAATTATAATCTTCATTTGACAGAAGAAAGTTAAGGTTAGAATTCAACATCTTTGTAATTCTACCATTTCCCTTACCTAGGATGTAAGAAGTATCTGTAAATTCCTTTTGCTTTTTGTCCCGTGAGAAAGGACAAAACCTGATAGAACGTGACTCTGTCCACTTGCTGCTAGGACAGTATTTTCCTGGAGGAATGGAGTGGACAGAGAGGGTCTCTGTGGGCCCATGTGTAGCAGCAGAGCATGGCGCCTTTGGGCAAGGGGAGGCATATGTGTTAGGAAGAGTGATCCTCCTTCTGAGGACTGCTGAGCTAAATATTAAACTGACTCCTTGGAGCTTCTGAACGACTCTTTCTGTGAATATTTTGGAGCGCTATGCACTATACTATGGGTAGGAAGATTGCCATAATTTTTGGTTTTGTGAAACTTACATTTTAGTGGAGGAGGCATCTATTTGATAAGTGGATAACCAGTTTACCAGAATGATATAATTTCACAAGTTCTGTGAAGGAAGTGAAAGGGAGGCAGTGAGAAGGCCTTTTATACACAGTGGTCCTCCTACAACTTCACCTTCATTTTCCTTGGTTACCCATGGTCAGTTGGGTCAGCCTGAAAAATATTAAGTGGAAAATTCCAGAAATAAATAATTCACAAGTTCTGAACTGTGAGCCATCTCGAGTAGTTTGGTGGAAATTTGTGCTGGCCTTCTCCGTCCCGCCTGGGGGCAGATCGTCCTTGGCCCTGCAGAATCGCACCACAGGCACTGGCCGCCCATTCACAGCCAGCTTTATCAGTGAGCGGTCAGCTTCACTGACAGGGCGACGAATGACGCAGCTTTAGAATACAAAGATAGCGTAAGAATTTAGAAAGGTTTATCTGGAGGAAGTTAAGCCTTGAACTTGTGTAAACTGGTCTATTTAAATTTTTTAGAACTAAATATTTCAAAATAAGTGCCAAGGATCCTTGTAGTAGCTGTGTAGTCACAGACCAGCGCAAAGGCAGACAGACTGGGTACTGGCATGGGCATCTGAGTGGTTTCCTTTCCTTCCTCTCCCTTTTTATTTATTTATTTTTTCTTTCTCTCCTTTTTAAATCTCTTTTCCAGTGTTGGGGTCGAATCCAGGGCCTTCATACTAACTACTTTCCACCCTTGAAGACAAGATCTTTATCAGTTGCTAATTTTCCCAGGCTGGGCTCAAATTTGCAGTCCTCCTGCCTTGGCCTCCCAGAGTGCTGGAATTGCAGGCACGTGTCACCACCTGGACTGCGGGTGCACCAGGCGCTCTCCCGGCCGAGACCTCCCACTGCCGGACTCTGCGATCCTGCACATTGTAGCTCAGCACACAGGGTCTGTGCTACTCACAGAAGGGAGAGGATACACTGCTACTAAGTAAATATATTTCCTTTACTTCAAAAAATGAGCCACGGTCCTTACCCTAATGAGTTTTCAGTCTATTAGAGAAGCTATATGTGGGAATTAATTAGGGTCTAAAGCTGAAAGCAATGAGTGCCCTCTGATGCAGGAGTACGGCAGATGTGACTCGTTCTTCTCAGGAAAGGCAACTCAGGTGGGAAGGTGGGAGTCCGGCACAGTATAATTGAAATAGGTAATTTTTCTGCAGCAGAAAAAGTGGAATAAAGGAAGAGCTGGATTTTAAAGGAAACAGAATTCAATAGAAAGTCCATGAAACTCGAGTTGTCCAAACTTCAGAATTTTGCAGAGCTCTGTGTTAGAATCCATGGCTGTGGATCTCCTTGAAGAGTGTGCCAGAGATCTGGGGCTTTATTGTGCAAGCAAAACAGAACCCTGGAGAAACAGAGGAGGGAAGGGTCCGAAGGCCTGGTGACCAGAACTTCCTGGTCTCCCGGCTTTTTTTAGGTCATGACTGTCTTATTGGTCCGAACACTAGGTGGCGCAATGGAGCACCAAGAGCAGGCCAATCACACT
>RJWM01042546.1:0-14254 GCA_004363535.1 Dasyprocta punctata | reverse complement strand
TCTGGGTAGTTTGGCCATCCCTGATCTTCAGTAAACACTCCCAAGGCCATGCCTTACCCTTCATCAGCACATAGATTGAAGTTCACCCTTCCTGTGAGTTGGCAGAAGCCATGCTGGGTCTGGAAGGAATACAAGAAGCCAATTTGCCCTTCCCTTGAGCTTTACAATCCATGTGGGGGTGAGAAAGAGAGACAAGCCAATTCGCCTTTCCCATGAGCCGACTGGCATGTGGGCCGAGGATCAGGAATACACCTTGCCTTCCATAAGCAACTGGCTGATTTAGAGGACAGGCTGAGTTGATAGAAACAGAGGTACAAAAACAACTAAGTGCTTGTGTTGTTTGATTGACTTTGCAGGCCTAAGGCTGGTAGTCTAAGCATCTACTAGGAGGATAACAGTATGCAATATAGCAAATATGGGGGATTTCCTTTTGTCTAGTTTTTGAAATCCAATATTGTTTTGCTTTGCTCTGACTTGTTTTGTTTTACTGAATGTTCTGTTTTGATTGGTTTTATTCTGTTTTATTTGATTTTACTATGTCTGATGGTATGAACAACTATTTTGAAGATAACCAGATATATCATGGCAGCTTTTGTTGATTTCCTATTATCCTGTTTTGCAGTTCTGTACCACTTTCACTGTTTTGTTTTGATTGGCTTTATTCTGTTTTATTTTGTTAGGTTTTAGTATCTTAAAAAAATATAGATTGCAATGACGTCCTGTTGGAAGGCTTGGTGCTGGGACATTCAGAAGTACCTGCTTAAGCTTCTGGAATGCAGTTAAAATGTGGGTATCTACCTTCTGAGTTTCCTTCATGAGCTGGTAAAGAGGTTTGTGATCTCACCATATCCTGCTATACAAAAGTGGCAGAAGCCTGTATTTCCTAGGAACCCTCTTAGCTGTTTTAGGGACTTGAGTTGTCTTAATTACTTCTGTTGTTGCTGAGACCAAACACCTGACACTCAAGATTAAAGGAGGAATGGTTTATTTAGCTCATGGTTTGTAGAGGTTTCAGTCCATAATTGGCTTGTTCCAAGGTAGGGTGGCTTGGCAGAGGGGCACCAGGGAGAACAGCTCATGGTGTTCAAAAGATAGCAAAAGCAGCAAGGGAGAGACCATAACAGCATCTTTCTTCCCTTGTATTTTGTCCAGGCTACTTAGGGTGAGTTGGACTCACACCCTTTATCCTAGTGTCTTTGAGCTTAGCATTGCACCATGAATCAATTCCAGCATCACATACTCTAGATTCAGCCATCTCTGAAAAAGCCCCACCCCTGACTGCATGAGATTTTGGGGGACATCTAGACACAAACCATAATGTGGGCTATGGGAAAGAGACTGTAGATTTAATTCTTCTCTCAGTCTTTGGGTTTCATTAGATATGATAAGACCCAAGGCTGCAAAGTTGTGCCTTAGACCTAGAGGAGAGAGTTAGGTGAGGGAGCACATAGCATTATATCAACTACATATTGAGGGACTGTGATGTGGAAAAATTCAAGACAGGCCAAGTCATGGGACAGCACCTGACTAAAGACATGAACCATTCAGGCAGCACAGACCAAGTCAGTTGAGGGGTCTGGTCGTTAGGATTTTCAAAAGCAAAAAGAAACTAGGAATCTGGATGCCAAAGAACACAAAAGCATCTTTTAAATCTAACGCCAAGCACCAATGGGCACCCTCAGGGATCTGGGAAAGGAGAGTGTATGTGCTGGGCACCACTAGATGGATGGGCGCTACCACTTCATTTACTAATCTAAGATCCTGTACCGATCTCCACTCTCCAGTGAGTTTTTGGACTCCCCAAACTGGAGTGTTACAAGGACTGTTACAAGGTGTAAGTAAACCCTTGTGCCCTTAACTTGTCAATTATAGGCAATAGTCTTCTTTAAGCTTCAGATCTCAGAGGATATTGTCTCCGGTGAGGAAAAATAGTGGGGTCTTCAAGCTATATTTGCACTGAGGTAGCTCCTATTCCCTTTTCCAATTTTGTCCTTAATAGCCCGTACTTCAGGATTTATTTTGGTCTCCACTAGAGGGAGGCAACGTCCCTGACTAGGGTGCATATGTACTAGAGCATTTAAACAAGATAAAAATTTTTCTCCCCAATAGGGGAACTAGACTTTCACGTATGAACAAAAAGGAATGAGAGAAGAGAAAGCCATCTCAATGACAGCTTGAAGGGTGTGAAACATAATGAATCACCTCCTCACCAGTAACTGCTTTCACTGAGATACGGTGGCTGGAAGAAAGGCCAGGGTTGAGACAAGGAACTGAAAGCCTCGCTCCATGTTCAGCAAGCGGTCCATGCTTTTTCCCTCTACAGCCATGATTACCCAGGGGTCCTCTGTGCACATGGCCAGATGGTGAGGGCGAACAGTGCCCCAGGGCCCTCCTGTATTGTTGGATTGTCTGGTAGGACAGGCCTGACTCCTGGGACACTTCATCCCTGGGGCTAGTCTTGTTATGGGCAGCTAAGTTAGGTAGAAATCAATATAGTCGGAGAGGGACTGGGCTCTCCAAGAAGTCAGTAGAAATAAAGATATCAGAATTGTGCCTGGAGGCACATCTGAAGAAACCAGGCCTTAAAACAAAGATGCAGTAGCCAGACCTACTTTCCTTCCTAAGACATAAGCAGCAACTTGGAATTATACTATAATTAGCACCACCTGGTCCAGGAAATACAACTAGGTATCAATTGGCCAGGTTGGTTGACCAGAACATCCAGACCCATCCCTTCCCAAAAAACGCCTTTGTTCTTTCCATGTTCTCTTGTTACATGACCTGCTTCCCTATTGGATCAATGTTAGCTAAGTAGCTATACTTGCAATCCTCTAGGTTGATTGTAGTTTGACCCACATTGCGATTTTGCTGTCTAAATTACCCTTGACAAAGGGCCTCAATGCAACCCATATCCAGGAAACCTTTTCTACGTTTAGTCACATTTACCCTTTGAAATCTTTAATTTCAGGGGACATGAACTTGGCCCATCTGACATCTTGCAGGCTGGGAACTATACTTCTCTTATGTCATTTTGGAAGTTGAATTGAGATGATAGGAGGGAGGTAAAAGTTTTGCTTTTGTTTCATGACACACCTAAGTATTTTGACTAAATTCTGGATTGTGGCTCATTTCAGTAATCAAAAATTGTCATTCATTCCTTTTGTTGGTTGCTTAAACTGTGTTAAAAGTTGAGAGCAGGGAAGACTGCGATGTCTTCGTATCAGGTTTTTTTGATGGGAGGTATTTTATTTTTGAGGGCAGAGTTCTTCTGTTACATTCCTGTTTCACATATGCTGCATTTAAACTTGACCTTTATTCTACACTGATTGCTGAGTTTACCTGTGTAGGCTTGTTTGGCGGTTACGAGATGGCTTGTCGTCTCATTTTAGACAGCTGTTTGGAATGGCTTTTTGAATCTCTAATTGCTTTGCCGCTCCCACTCACAGGTGTGTCTGAGGCCAGGGGACAGATTTTGGCAGTTCACCTGTGTTATGGAAAGTTGTTACCACTGTCAGTAAATGGTAATATGCTTTTTATACAACTCTGAAAATCTTTTTTTCCTTTTCAGTTGGAAGCTCCTGCACCCCCAGAAATTGAGTGCTCATCTGTAGGCATTGTTTATAAATACCCCCCCCCCCCGCATCCCTGGGTTAGAAGAGAATCAGAATTCATGCTCATTCAGAAAGGCACACATGAGAGTTTTGGCTGACCCAGTGCCTGGGCAAGGGTCTTCTCCTGTGAACAGCAGGATTGGCAGGAGAAAACATGCAACTATTCAGGTCTCTTGGTCACTGGCTTAATTTTTCACTGGCAACGCTTCCCTTCTTAAACATGGCTATTATAGCGGGAATCAAGTATAGCTCATGCTTTTGGTAACACACTCTGGAGGTGGAAATGTGGGTTTTCAGAGGAAGTAGCCATGTGTGTTGGTAAGGGTGGCTAGTCCAGCCCTGCCTGTCTTCTGGCTACTCTCCAGATGCCAGCCACCTGCTCTGGAGCAGAGAAACCTCAGGGGACACCTTGAGAGCATATGAAAATCAAATAGGAATTAAAAGGAACACCTTATTTTTTCTCTTGTTGTTTTGTAGATGGAAAACTCAATGTCAAATTCCCTTACTTCTCTGGAACATATTCTTAAGCACTAGAAGCTGTTTGACACTCACACTCTGAGGCAGAGCTGTTTAATATTGTTCTGCAACCACGCATGGCCTGCCTGTGTCCTGAAGGTAAAGAGGAATGCAGAGGGAAGTGATGATTGTGGTACTGCTTTACAGTGGTGTCGTACTGTAAGAAACAGAGGATGGTCGGAGGTGTCTTATGTTTGGGCTTTCTTTGCATTGAGAGACAATCCTGACTTGTGTTTGTGCTGTAGATGTGAGGCCACTGGAAAACCATACACCTGTAGACCTTGGGGCATGGTGCAATGCATCTACTATTGCTGAGCCTAAGTTTCCCTACTCTAAGGACAAGACTTTCAAATCAACCCTAAATGAGGTCTCTACTAGGCTGTATCCACCTCTATCTGATTTCATTCAAGCTCTTCAAGGGCGATATCCTTTACAGGAAGTGGGTGGAGAATTCGGTCCTACCAGTTTCCAACCCTCCTTTGCTTTCAGCCACCTCAACCTGGTCAAATAAGACCTGGGAAAGTTTTCAGACCATCTTGGTAAGTACATCAAGCTCTTTAGCGAATTTACTCAGACCTAGGAACTGAACCAGAAAGTTGTAATACTGCTCTTAAGTCAAACACTGACTTCTAGTCAGAAACAAGTGGCAGTACAGGCTGCTATTACATTTGGAGATGAATATCATATTGTTCATTTTAAAAGACCAGAGGACAGCCAAGCGTGGTGGTACATGCCTATAATCCCAGCACCTAGGAAGCTGAGGCAGGAGGATTGTTGCAAATTTGAGACCAGCCTGGGCTACAAAGTGAGCTCAAGACCAGCCTGAACTGCATAGTGAGATTCTATTTTAAAAAGACAAAAACCCAAAACCAAAACCAAACCAAACCAAAAAAAAAAAAAGAAGGGAGACTGCAAGGGGAACAGGCAGTTCCCACTGGAACCAAGGCAGTCCCTATACAAGATCTCTACTTGCTTTCATAGCTGTAAAATGGTTTTTCCTTGCGACCCTTATCACAAGAGATTTCTGTTAATCGGTGACCTATAAAAAAAGTTCTGACTAATCTATTTATAGTTACAAATCTAAAAACTGTAAAATGGTTGTTGCAGTTCAATTTGGGCAGTACGTCTGAGTGCACTCTGATTTAAAATAACCTTTTTGTATTTATATATTTGTCCATCTGTTTAAAAAATTTTTTTTTATTTGAAATATCCACTTATTTACTGGAAGTAGTCAAAGCAGGAAAGGCAGTAATGCATTATTTTTTGAAAAACATGTGGTCTTCTACCCGTAAGCTCCATTACATCAACAGAATAAAATGGGCTTAACATTTCACTTAAGATAATTCAACATTAACAGCTTTTTTTTTTTTTTTACAGAAACAAATACCTTTGAACCAAATCAAAACTGCCTTAATAAATTACAGTCATACTAATGAAAACTTCCCGGAGGGTTATGGCCAAAATCCAAACGGTAGGTCAATCATTCGAAAAACCAGAATGTAAAATGTTGCGTTCAATTTAGATATCGTCAGTGTCTTCACCATCATCTCCAATGTCATCAAACTGAATTTCATCATCATCTCCAGGGCCAAATGTAGCTGTTTCTTTGATTTTAGCATGCTCAGGAAGCTCGCCATAGGCTTTTATACTTCTTGCTTCATCCGCGTTGTACTAAAGAATCCCATCAGCTTTGTTATCCTGGTAATCTCGGAGACCCTAACCAATATGATGTCTGAGGTATTGATCCAAACCTTTTTTCTCAGTTTCCCTCTGATGTGACATAGCCTCTTCACACCATCGAAACACACTGCTTCTAATCGTCCGTTCCCCAACATCCTGATCACCTGAGCATATTCTTGCCCGTCCTCTTTGAACACCAATTCTCTTTTTTCAGATTCGTTCTCATTTTTACCTTTGCGCCAGTTTTTACCTCTTTTACCTTTATTTTTTGGCATGACGGCAGAGGGGCTTCTCTGACTTTTTCCCCGGGTGACTGCAGCGTTAACAACTCCCCCGAGAGGCACGACTGGTGCAGCGGCGGACCGCGGTGCACAGGGTTAGCGCGGGATGTCTAGGAGCGTGCGCGGCGGAGTCCTGCGACCGGGCTCTACCCAGACGCGCTTGCACCACGCTGGGCAACAGCCAATGGCGTGGAGGCTACTTGCGTTTCTTTTTCCCCGCCTCTCCTACCCTGTTAGCACCGCCCCTTCCTGCCCCGGCTCCACATTGCAGGTGTAGGCGCAGGCGCAGGCGCAGATGTGGCCGACTGAGCCTCACTGTTGAACCCAGGGAGAAACTTTCTGGGAAGAGTTGGTTGGTGCGGGAGAGGGCAGCGGGAGTGGTACAGACAGACTGGGCCATCTGCCCTTTTAATGTGTGTTAGTAGCTGGTTAAGAGAAATACTTTTTTGAGCTCAACAATTTCTTTTTATTTTTTGGTTGTTTTTGAGATTTCCATGGAAAAACCATTAAATAGGTTTTCTACATTTTAAAGTGTCCCCTGTTTTTTTCTTCCAGTTGGTCTTAGGGCTATAGCCTGCATACAGCAGAAACCGGGAGACAGATCGTGTCCCCATTACCAAGAGGAGCAAGGACACACCGTGGCTTGGACAGGAACCGCAGTCCCACGGAAGAAACTGAGGTGCCTCTGGGAGTGCAAGGAGGGGATCTCAAAAACCCTCAGGCGCTGAAACTAGGCATAGAAAATTGTGACTGGGTGAATCCTAAAATGGCAGATCTTGGAAAGAAATCGCTCGTTCAAAAATAGGATTTTTTTTTCTTTGATGCAATCTTTTTTTCTTTAATTTATCGATTTCATATTATTTTTATGTTTCTTTCATCAGGGTCTTTAGGAATTTGGGTTTTTTTCTCCCTTTTTTCTTTTCTTTTAGTTTTTTGCACCTCTCCTTTTCTCTTTCAATATTTTGTCTTTTTACTTTTACTATGTATTTTTGCACTCTGCTTATTTTTTAAATTTCTTTTCCTTGATCATTCTTTCCTGTGAGTGTTATCTATCACTATTTTCTCCTCAACAGGACCCCATCTCAATTTTCTCCTCAGATTCCATTGATTAAGTTTTCAAAGTTTGCTTTTTCATTCGCTAGTTCTTACCCCCTTTATCTTTACTAGTATAATTACTAAGGTTTATGAGTCTCTAGATAGGCAGTTAACTTTATGCTGCTGTTATTACACACCGTTCTATTGTTAATAGAGGCACATTTGCTCCATTAAGTAGATACTTATGATAGGTCAATAGTAGGTCAAGATTTGATTTGTCTTGGTGTTCATATTATAATTATAAATCTCTTTTCTATGGTTAAGGATGGTACTTTACTTGTCCATAGGGTTTGTCAATATTCAGTTTGTGTTTGACTATGATTTGTCAATATTCACTATGTATTTGCTATAATTGATGCTGATTTTATTTTATTTATTTATTTATTTATTTTTTTTGCGGCACCGGGGATCAAACTCGCAGCCTCACGCCTGCCAGACAGGCACTTAAGCCATTGAGTCAAATTCCCAGCCCTAGTTTTGGAGGCAGGGTCGCACTATGTAGCTCAGGCCAGCCTTGTGCTCGTGTTGTAGCCCAAGCCAGCCTCGAACTCACAACACTCCACCTATCTCAGCCTCCCGAATTGATGCTGATTTTATTACTGTAGCCAAAGTGACCTACCTGTTGCTATTAATTGGTTTTGTTGGTATGCAAATATCTGGATTTTCTTGGGGTATTTAATAATGCTGTGGTTTTCATGTCTATATTTTTTGTCTTAAATAATTTTCTGGAATATCCAAAAAATAATAATAATACTGTGGCCCATTGCTGGAAAACTAGGCAAAGTGCATTGCAACTCCCTATCTCAAGAAAATGGAGGTGGTTGGATCTTGGGACAGGGAAAAATGTTAGTAGTTAGCCATGCCAAGAGGACACCAATGGAAAGAAGACATTAACTAAAGAGGTGATGCTTGCAAATCAATAAATATAATACATCATATTTATAGAGCCAAGGAGAAAAACCATATGATCATCTCAATAGATCAGAAAAATCATTTGATGAAATCCAACACTCATTCATGATGAAAAGCAACCCTACAGAAAATTGGAATAGAAGGTCCTCAATTTGATAAAAGCCATCTGCAACAAACCAACAGCCAACATCATAATAAATGGTCTAAAACTAAAAATTTTTACTCTAAAATCAAAAACAAGACAAGGATGCCCACTGTCACCACTCCTCTTTGATACAGTTCTGCAAACATTAGCCAGAGCAATTAGATAAAAGAAAGATTAAAAGAATTATAGATAGGAAAGCAAAAAGTTAACTCATCATTATTTGCAGATTACATGATAATTACATAGAAGACCCCAAAAATGCCACCAAAAGACTCCTAGAATTAATAACCAAATTTGGCAATATAGCAGGATACAAAGTCAACAGTCAAAAATCAGTAACATTCCTGTGCATGAATAACAAACTCTTTGAGAGAGAAATTAGGGAAATAGCCCTTTCACAATAACATCAGAAAAAAAAAAGAAGAAATACTTAGTGTGGTGAATTAACAAATGGTCAACTTGTAACACCCAACTGAACTGAATCAGTGTGGTGCTGGGTGGATGGCCTACATGGGGATTGTTGCCAACAGTGTTAAGGGAGAGCTGGAGGGGAAGATGTTGTGCTGTTGATTCTCCTGAAGAAACTTGTCACACTGTTTTTCCTGATATGAACTCAGTTGTTCTCATCATTGGAGATGCTCAGTTCCTCACTATTTCTGAGGATGGTTACAGTTCACTTTGGGAGAGCTCTGGTCCCTGCCTTGAGCATCACTTCCTGACTCCAGAGCGGATTCCTCAGCCTGCTGGCACAGATCCTTCAACCCTCTGGTGCAGACTTTCTAGCCTCCACCACTGATCTTTGGGCCTTCCCAATGGTACAGACTTGTATGAGATGCTATGGGTTCTAGACCTCCAGCTGGAGTCATGGAGGACATTGCTATGGTCCTTAGATCAGGACACTGCCATGGGGTCTAGGGCCTCAGCTGGATTCTTTGGGTCTCTAGTGTGTGGACAGATATCCTGCACTCTTTTGCATTTGACTCTTTGGGTGAATGTAAAGTAATCCTATAAATTATGTGTCCTGTATTAAATTTATTCTTTTGTAAATCCTGACTCCAACACTTAGGAATCAATCTAACAAAGGAAGTGAAAGACCTTTACACTGAGAAGGAGTCTGAAAAATGAGATTGAAGAGGATATCAGAACATGGAAAAATATCCCTTCTTCTTGGATATGTAGGACCAATATAGTGAAAATGGCCATACTTCCAAAACTGTTATACAGATTTAGTGCAGTCTCATTCAAAATATCAAAAGTACAAAAAACAATCCTAAAATTCATATGGAACCAGAAGAGACCTAGAATAGCAAAAGCAATTCTGGGCAACAAGGACCAGGCAGAGGGCATCACAATCCCGGATTTGAAGTTATATTACAAAGCTACTGTGTAAAAGTAGCATGGTACTGGCAACAAAACAAAACAAAAACCACTAAAAAACAAAAGCAAACAAAAACCAATAAAAGCAAACAAAAAAAAATCAAAACAAAACCCCCCCAAAACAACAAAAATCACAGACCTGAGGGTCAATGGAACAGAATAGAAGATGTAGAAACAACTCTCAGCACACTCAGCCACCTTATCTTTGACAAAGGGGCCAAGCACATTGACTGGAAGAAAGATAGCCCCTTTAATAAATGGTGCTGGGAAGAATTGCTTTCCATATGCCAAAAATTGAACCTAGACCCATACTTCTCACCATGTACCAAACTAAAATAAAAATGGCTCAAAGTTCTAAATGCTAAAATAATCTACTGGCAGACAGAATAGGTAAGATTCTAGAAGATACAGGTGTAGCCACAGGTTTTATGAACAAAAGTCTGATCACATAGGAAATACTAGAATCAATAACTGGGATCACATGAAATTGAAAAGGTTTTGCACAGCCAAAGAAACCACTAACGGAATGAAGAGACAGGACATAGAATGGGAAAAATTTTGTACCAGCTACTCCTCAGACAAAAGACTAACATCTAGAACATATAAAATACTAAAAAATCAGATCCATCAAATATAAAGGAACAGCTCAAAAATGAATAGACATCTCTTGGATGAGAAAATGCAAACAGCAAATAAATATATGGGAAAATACTCAACATCACCATTCATTCGAGAAATGTAAGTTAAAATACTGAGATTCTATCTCACTTCAGAAAGATGAAGTCAATCAATAAAAAATGCTGTTGGGAGTGTATACTGGTACAGCCCTTATGGAAATCAGTGTGCAGATTCCTCAAAAAACTAAAACTAGAAACTCCATTTGACCCAGCTCTTTCCCTTTCAGGTATCTTCCTGCAAGAGTTAAAAGCATCATGCCACAGCAATATATGCATACTCAGATGTATAGCAGTACCATTTATAAAAACTAAATCTTGAAAACAACCCATATGACTGTCAAAAGATTAATGGATAAAGAAAATGTGGTATTTATATAATGGAGTACAACTCTGCCACAAAGAAAGATAAACAAGTCATTTGTAGGTAAATGAGTGCACCTTAAGGCCATAACCTTAAATATAAGACAATCTTAAATATAGCATTAACATTGCTTCTCTTGTATGAGAAATGCAAAGTGTAAATAAGGAACAGAGTGGAGGGTAGATATTGAGAAGGAGGAAGAACATGTTCAAATAAGAAGGGGAACAAGGTGGGGGAAGGAAGGAAGGGAAAAGTTAAAAAGAGAATGAAAGGAAAAAATAGAAACACCTTTTGTAGATGGGGAGAGGAGAAAAGATTGAGGGGAGGGAAGGACAATTGTTACAGATTCCCTGTGATGAATGTGATCAATATGTATGACAGATATGTACTAAAAAAATAAAGTTGAAAAAAGATTGGTGAGAAGTAGTGGACTTTAGGAAGGAGGGAGTTCCAACTGCATCTTTAAAAAGATGGTGAGGTCCTTCCCAGGACGTAAGAAGCTAAGTCGTATGGCGAATCCTGAGATAAACACTGTTATTCAAGCAAAGCACTGTATCTCAATTGATAATGAATTTTTCCCTCTGTGTACTGATTTTCTCCACACCTTTACATAGAAACATGATTCCACATCTTTACGTAATTACTCACTGGCTGCTACTCTGAAATACTCCTGTCCAAATCCTGGATTATACCATGTCATGGTTTCTATTTAGATGTCCCCACAAAGCTTCATACAGTCATAGATGGGGTTTTTGAGAGGTGGCTGGATCATGGACGAATGACTCTGGATTAATGGTAACTGGATTAGTCCACAGTTTGGCTTAGCCTCATTCTGCTTGTATATAATGGAAAGCCCAGCCCTATATGTGAGTGACACCAACCATTAGCCTATACCCTGGATGGAATATGAAGAAAAAGAGAGGCTCACTGCTAACTGCTTCCTGTCTTCCCTGCCATGGACTGTTACTCCTGTGGGATGCTCCTCTGCTATGCCACCCTGCCTTGGAGCCGGCTGAGTGTGGGCTGAAACCTCTGTAAACTGAGCTAAAATAAACTTGACCTCTCTTAACTTGTGGGCATCAAGTATTTTGTCCCAAGAATGGAAAAAATAACCAAGGCAAACCATGTGTCATGTGTTCAATCAGCCTTTTGTATTAGGTGTTTGCATTTCAAATATCTTGACAAATATTGCATCAGAAATGAAATTCTTGGGGCTTTGTAATAATATTAGCGAGTGTGGTACCAAGTAAGCTTGGTAGTTTCCTGGGCAGAAATCACTCTGCTGGTGGGGCGCTAGATTGATAAAACTAGTATTTATGTACCACCCCCTATATGTCAGTGGTTATCACTGTGGAAGAGATGGTTCCAACTTCAAGGAGTAGGTTCTGTTAGGTCAGGGAGGACTTCCAGAAAAAAAAAAAAGAAAGGATACATCAGCCAAAGCAGCCAGAAAATGAGAAACAATGAAGAGGTGAGTATATTAGCAGAGACTGAGACAGGAGCCTGTGGTTAGAGACTCCATGGAAGGGATTGGGCTGAGGTGCTGACAGGCGAGACTGCAGCAGAGGTCAATTATAAGTACTCACAGAACTTTTGGGGAGTACAGTGAGAAGTCTGTCCTGCTCAGTTCTTTATTGGAAACCACCTGAAAATTCAGAAGCTTAAAAAAATATATTTCATATTTCTTAACTGGATTCATGTACATGGTTTTCATGTGGAAGATTATTTTTCTTAGTTACTTTTTTGTTGCTGAGACAAAACACCTCTTACCCAAAGCTAGAGGAGAAAAGGTTTATCTTGGCTCACAGTTTATAGAGGTTTCAGTCCATAAACTGCTGGATCCAAGGCAGGGTGACATGGCACAGGGGCATTGCAGAAGAGGAACAGTCCATGGCAGGACAGGCAGGAGGCAGCAGCATCAAGCATGCCTTCTTTCTGTCCTTTTATATTTCATCCAGGCCACTAGCCTATTGATTGGTGTCACCCACACTCAGGGTGGGACTTCCATTATTCACACCCACAACTATGCTAAACCAATTTACTTATCACACACTCTTAATCCCAGTAACACACACACTCTAGATCCAGCTACCTCCAAGAAAACTTCACCTATGAGCATATGAAGCTTTGGGGGGCTGATCTAGATATGACCTATTCATGCTGGGATCTACTGTAGGTTTGATTAAACTGGACAGCCAGAAAGACTTGCTCAGTAGTTTGTTGCATGTGCTATTGACTGGTGAGAGTTCAGATTGGGTTGATGACTATAGTACCTACATAGCACCTCTCCTGGTTTGGCTTCTGTTGGCATGGAGACTGACTTCAAGAGGGAATACACCAAGTGGCAGGACTGCAAAATACCCAGCATCAATGACAAGCCTTTGTTTGTTTGTTTGTTTGTTGAGACAAGATCTCACTATATAGTTCAGGCTGGCTTTGAATTCACTGTGTAGCCCAGGATGGCCTCGAACTCACAGCAATCCTCCTGCCTCAGCCTCCTGAGTGCTGGGATTATAGATGCATGCCACCATGCCTGGCTGCAAGTCTTTTTATGAGCAAGCTTTAATTTCAAATGAAACCCTTGCTGCTTCTTCATTTGTGCAGAAAATCATTAAGCACAGCTAAAATTCTTGTGGAGGGGGAGAGAGTCAGGGAGGTATTCTTGCTTAGCACAAAGCCCATGCGAGATAGGAAATATGGTTGTTTCTGGAAAGTATACTATGTCATATACGACTTGTAAAATTTCGTCCAAAAGGACTCCTTTGTGACTGTCACCACTCTTTACTATAACAGACCAGCTAACGATGTGTCCAAGAACCTTGGAACTACAACCCAACTCTAAAGCAAGTCCTACATGCTAAATTAACTGAAGGTATGAGGATCTTTAGATGCCTAAGCTATTATATGGATGTTTGAAGTTTTACAACTTTTAAAATATTTATATTTATTTAAATTTGTGAAACATTCCAAGCCGCAACTACCATATTTTCTAAAGTATATTTAATAAGAAGCCAGTAAACAAGAAACAGAACTGAAAACTGTTTATTACAGAAATATAACTACAGAAGAATAACAATATGAGTGTTTTTATCTTTATAATTTGTTATCCTTGTTAAATATAAAGGAAGAAAATGATTCAATGTGTAACCAGGGGTAATTTGCTTACATGGCTGTGCAATCCTAATATTTGGGCATGTTACTAGAGGAAGAAAAAGACTGAGTCAGTAGGAAGCCTCCATTCATAGTAGTACATGTTTTTCCATTCACTGCCACCAAGGCATATTTACAAATTTGAATCAGTTTCAGCTTGGCTTAGGTGTCAATTTTTGTAATGAAGAAAAAGTTAAAGGTAAGTATGCTCCCTTTGTGTGTTTTGCCTATAGAGTTTAATGTTGGATGTGTTTTCTAACCTCATTTCCCTTTTAAGTAATACCAAAGTGTAAAAAACAAAGGAAAAAAGTCATGCAACTGTTGACCTGGGGAAAGAGAATGAGCAACTGTCACCAAATGCTCCATTTACCCCTAAGGGACCTGGTTACTGTGAGCATAGGACTGCAGAACAGTGGCATGGAGACTGGGCTCCACTGGGAGCAGATGAC